>LOJH01058601.1:0-11385 GCA_001685095.1 Ellobius talpinus
AGCTCCCGCAACACCTCCCCCTTTGTTTAATTAAGAGAGTTCTAAACCTACTACGAAATTAGCGTGTGTGCCCTGTCTGCCTGTGGTGGGAGTATAGAGGCCAGTGGAGGACTTTGCTGAGTTTGCTCCCTTCTTCTAGGCCAGCAGGGCTGCACTACTCGCTTTTCACCTGTTGCGTTATCTTTCTGGCCCTCTAATTTTATTTTCTGGTGATTTCTGCTTTTACAGATTGAAAACGTCAACTATTCTTGCTTCAATGTATTCTATTTCTTATCTTTAAAAGTTAAAAGAAGAAACTGAAATCATCTCATTGAGATAGAAGATTAAAACTCAAATTCTCAGAATGTCACCAACAAAGTGTGTAGAAAATGTTTTACAAGCAAATTTGCACAGCTCTGAATCCAACCTGTGGAAAGTACATGAAGAATGAACTTTGAAAAGAACCACATTTCCATGTCTCATAAATAAACCTGAATAAGTCTCCCTTTTCTGCGAACCCTTGACTATCTCAGTTTTTATAATATTGTGTTGGATTGAAATAAAATTTTCCATCTGGAAGGAAATATATCTAACACTTTTTAAATTCAATAAATTTAACATATATTGAGCAAATTCTTCATTAAACTCACGGGTCTGTTTGATGAAAAGCAAATTCTCAGAAGGATAGATTAAAGCATGAATAGCAGCCGAGAATGTGGCTGAGCATCCTGAAGAAGGCTTAGCCCTCAGGAAATGATTTCTCATGCTTCAAGGTGGCTGTGCACATAAACTCGAAAGTCAAAACCAACAGCCTGAAAACATTCACCTGTGTAAAATAAAATAAATAAATCTAAAAAGAAAAACAATTTCAAGAAAACAAATGACTGACCACATTTAGCTCTTTCGGAATGTGCTGGAAGGCCAGTCCAAGCATTTTTGAGGGCTTGGCGCCATCTGCTGGCTCAACATCAACTTTTCCTTTCCCTTTGATTCTCTTTTTTAAAAACTGATTTTTAAAACGGAAATATTACTTTTAGTCATAAGCTCTAATGAACACTATTAAGTAAAGAAGTGAAATCATTCAAAATATCACCCTCAGGAACTTGCACAAATTCTAAAGACACATTTTGTTAACATAACCCAGTCCCACCACTGCCTGGGCAGTTCAGACTCTATGGCCTCCATTGCCCTGAGTCCTCAGGAGGGAAGTTTCCCCTGCACTGTTTCCATCCCTGCCCCCTCAATGCTCCCAATTCCAGATGTCTCTCCCCTATTCTCTTCCTCCTGCCAACCTTTCTCACTCCAGTCCACACCCCAGTCCACCCTCTGTACAAGTGTGCACTCTCACCAGCAGTGAGGAGTGTTCTCCTTGCTCCATATATACACTCACCAGAATGAGCTGTCACTTGTGTTATTGATCTTAGCCATTCTGACAAGTGTAAGATGGAATCTCAAAGTAGTTTTTGACTTGCTTGCTGTTGGCTAAGGATGCTGAACATTTCTTTAAGTGTTTCTCAGTCATTTGAGTTTCCATTACTAAGAATTCTATTTAGATTGGTACCCCATTTTTAAATTGAATTATTTGTTTTTTGATATCTAATTTCTTAAGTCCTTTATATATTTTGGGTATTGGAACTCTGTCAGATGCGGAGTTGGTAAAAATGTTGTCCCATTCTGTAGGCTGCCTCATTGTTGTCTTACAGATGCTTTTCAGTTTCATGAGGTCTTGACCTTAGCGTCTGTGCTTTGGTGTTCTGTGAAGGAAGCCGTCTCCTGTGCCAGTGCATTTAAGGTTCCCCACTTTCTCGTCCGTCAGTTTCAGTGTCTTTGATTTTATGTTGAAGTCTTTGATCCACTTGGACTTAAGTTTTGTGCAGAGTGATAGATACAGATCTATTTTGATTTCTCTACATGACTTTTCTAGTTTGACCAGCACCATTTATTGAAGATGATGTCTTTTATCTAGTGTGCATTTCTGGCTTATTTATAAAAAACGGTGTTATTATGTGTTTGGGCTTATGTCTTGCTTTTCAGTTTGATTCCACTGATCAATGTGTTTGTTTTTATGCCAATATCATTGGTTGTTTTGTTTTGTTAACTCTACCTCTGCAGCACAGTTTGAAATTGGGGATGATGATAACCCCATCAGGTTTTTTTTATTTTTTATTTTATTTATTTATTTTTTTTTTGTCTAGGATGTTTTAGCTATCCTGGGTTTATTGTCCTTTCAAGGTCTATAAATAATTGTGTTGGAATTTTGATGGAGATTACATTGAATCTGTAGATTGCTTTTGGTAGAATGGCCATTTTTACTATGTTAATCCTACTGACCCATGAGTATGGAAGATCTTCCAACTTCTGATATATTCTTCAAATTTTTTTTCTCCAAAGATTTGAACTTTTTATCATCCAAGTCTTTCACTTGTTTGGTTAGAGTTACCCCAAGATATTGTATATTATTTGAGGCTGTTGTGAAGGTGTTGTTGCCCTGAATTCTTCAGTTCACATTATCATTTGTATAGAGGAGGGCTGCTGATATTTTTTGAGATAATCTTATATCTAACCACTTTGCTGAAAGTATTTATCTGCTGTAGAATTCTGTGCTAAAACTAGGAGTCCCCTGATGGAATTTTTAGGGTTACTATTATGTACTTTCATATCATATGCCAACAATGATGCTTCTACTTCTTTATTTCTAATTTGTATCCCCTTCATCTCCTTCTATTGTCTTTTTGCTCCAGCTAAGACTTTTGAATCAGTATGGAGAGAGTGGACAACCTTATCTTGTTCCTGATTTTAGTGGAATTGCTTTGAGTTTCTCTTTATTTAGTTTGATGTTGGTTATAGGTTTGCTATAGATTGTCTTTATTATGTTGAGGTGTTCCTTGTATCCTTGATATCTCCAGGACTTTTTATCATGAAGGTGTGTTGGGTTTTGCCAAATGCTTTTTTCAGCATCTGATAAGATAATCATGTGTTTTTTCCTGTTGGTTTGTTTTTATGATGATGGATCACATTGGTTGATTTTACTATTTTGAATGAAACCTACCTGGTCATGGTGGATCAACTTTTTGATGTGTCCTTGGATTGGGTTTGCCAGTATTTTATTAAGTATTTTTGCATGTATGTTCATAAGGGAAACTGATCTGTAATACTCTTTCTTTGTTGAATCTTTGTATGTTTTGGGTATCAGGGCTACTGTGGTTTCATGATATGATTTTAGCAGTGCTTCCTCTATTTCTACTTTGTGGAAGAGTTTAAGGAGTATTGACATTAACTGTTCTTTGAAAGTCTGGTAGAATTCTGTGCTAAAACAATCTGGCCCTGGACTTTTTCTTCTTGCTTTTTGGGAGACTTTTAATGACTGTGTTTATTTCACTAGGAAATACAGGTTTGTTTCAATTGTTAATGACTAAATCTGTCTCACTAGGACCATAGGCCTGTTTCAGTAGTTTATCTGATTGTGAGTTCACTTTGGCAGTAGTGCCTATATAGGTTTCCAATTTGGTGGAGTACAGGTTTTTAAAGTTATTTGTTATGAATCACCTGATTATTTCTCCATTGTCTATTGTTATGTTCCACTTTTTATTTCTTTGTTTGTTTTTGTTTTGTTGTTGTTGTTTTTTGAGACAGAGGTTTTCTGTGTAACAGCCCTGGCTGTCCCAAAACTAGCTCTAGTAGACCAGGCTGACCTTGAACTCACAGAGATCAACCTGTTTCTGCCTCCCAAGTGCTGGGATTAAAGGCATGCACTGCCACTACCTGCCCCCTTTTCATTAATTAGTTTTGTCAATTTGGATATTTTATCTGTCTTTTAGTTTGGATAAGGGTTTGTCTCTCTTGTTTATTTTTTCAAAGAACCAACTTTGTTTCCTTGATATTTTATATTGTTCTTTTTGTTTCATTTTTACTGATTTCAACCCTGAGTTTTTTTCTTGCCATCTACTCCTCTTGGATGTGCTTACTTCTTTTTGTTCTAGAGCTTTAAGATGTGCTGTTAAGTTGCTAGTATAAGATTTCTCCAAGTTTTTATGTAGGCACTTAGTGGTATGAAATTTCCTCTTAGCAGCACTTTCATTGTGTTCTGTAAGGCTGGGTACTTTCATTTCTGGACCAATCGAGCTGGTGTTCTGTGTGTACCTTTATAGGCACCTCATTCCTTTGGTTAGGAATAGTTTCTTCTATAATTTCTGGACCTTTGAGCTAGAATTCTTCTCTTTCCTCTATTCTTATTTTATTCATTTCCTATTTAAGTACCTCTATCATCTTCGTATAGTTTGTTTTAAGGTCTTTTTCTTGTGCTTTGGCTATGTTGGAATATTCAGGGCCTGTTATGAGGAAAGCTGGATCTAGTGGAGACATATTGCCTTGGCTCTTACTGTGTTATGTTGTCATTTAGGCATCTGGGTTTTGGGTGATTATTGGTCTAGGTGCTGATCTCTGGATTTGTTTTTTTAGGTGGATGTTTTGTTTCTTGGTTTTTGTTTCCTTGCTGGACTTTCAGAGAGTGTATTAGCTGAGTGTTGCCTAGTTTATAGGCATGCTTGCTAGTGTGTTCAAGGGAAATGCCCACTGGTGTTGGAGCCCGAGGGAGGGGAAGACAGGGAAAGATGGTCTAAGGGATCCACATGAGGCATGAACAGAGATGGGAAGATGGGGGAGAGAATAGAAAAGAAGGAAGTAATAGGTGGGAAAAGATAATTTGATGTTTGTCAGAAAAGATAGAGCAGGGCATTCCATTTGTGAAAATGTGGCACTGTCTAGGAAACAGAGGAAAGCTCACATCCATGGGTGTTTTCTCCCATATGCCATGTACTGCAAAGCACTTTATAATCATAAATTCTTTAATCCACTAACAGTGGAAGGAGTGTGTGGTTTTCATTATTACAGATGGGGAAGTTGTGCTGTTCAGTGTGGTTGAATATATGACCCAAGCTCACATATGTTACAAGTAGCACAGTCAACGTTTAAATTCATTTATTTACTCATTCATTCATTCATTCATTCATTCATTCATTCATTCATTCATCCATCCATTCATTCTGTAAACACTGAGTGAGTGATATAGCATCCTTCATAAGGTAATCCACCTCCCTCTCATACCTTGCAGTGCCAAATACATCTCTGAAGCATTTTCAGTGGAGACTTATTTTCAAAATTCCAAATGTTGTTTGACAGTCCTGCTTGCAAATTGGCATACACTTTGAACTAATGCATGCAAACTGAAGAGTTTAGCCTGAATTTTTTCTTTTCCTCAGTGCCTGTTTTCTTTGCAAATTATACAACTATCTTTGCAGCTAGTGAGAAAATCAAGAGCTGTCCTTAATTTCCTTCTCTCCTCTTCTTACCTCCTAGCTCCTGCCTTCACGTTTTTCAAGGACAGTTCTAAGTGTCCCTTTCTGTCTGGCTTTGGATCTGGTAGTGTGCAGACCTTCTGGTATCGAGAACCTCATCTTTCTCCTAGAAGGGATTTCACTTTCATTCATGGAGAGCTTGCTTGAGCATTTACCTCAGGTGTCAGCTTAGATGGAATCCCTCAGAAAAAAAATTGTTTCTGGACAATTCTAACAAAAATTCTAAATTTTCTAATTCTAAGTTTGAAATTCAGGGTCTCCTTGAACTCATAGTCCCCCTGCTCTAGGCTCCCCTGTGCTGAAATTGTTGGTGTGTACTGTTTAGTCAAAAGTGAGATCCCAGCCCTCTAACAACTCTATATCCAAAGAGTCTGGAATGTAATATTGAGTTGGAAGTATTAACCCAGCCCCTGGCCTGGGAATTGCCCTGGTGAGGACTCTAATTCCTAGCCTGCCAAGTGCTTGGACTCCAACTCCCAGCCTGCCAAGCGCTGACCCCTCTGGAAAACGGAACACATGGTCTCTGGGTTTGCATGGGCTCTTCTCCTCGCTATGCTGTCCTCATCCATCTGGGAGCGTGGCATTTATTAAACATGGCCATTTTGATTCGGTCTAATCTGGTTTGATTGGAGCTCTTTGAACCAGCGGAGAGGCTCTTTTTTTCTTTAAATCTTTTCTTTCTTTTTTTCTTTTTTCTTTTGGTTTTTCGAGACAGGGTTTCTCTGTAGCATTTGGAGCCTGTCCAGGAACTAGCTCTTGCAGACCAGGCTGGCCTCCAACTCACAGAGATCTGTGGAGAGGCTCTTTTTAAGGATTATTTTTTAACATGTACCCCATTAGGGAGGTTTGTTGCTGTATTATTAAGACCTTACTCATAGCACTTGCACATATATATATATATATATAGTTGTTTTATTTTACTTGCTTATGATGTCTGTTCCCTCTGTTGGCTGTCTCGTCTTCATCCCTGATCTGCACCCTATCTTCTTACCCTTATATTCTGCTCTCAAAATCAAATTCCAAGAGTCCATCAATTTTGTCTTTATCATTCTTTGCTATAAACTGTGGCTTAAGCACTGGTCTTGGTACATAGGAGATATTTGATAAATATGAGTTTAATTAAAAAAGTGCACACTTCTCAGGAGAACCACTTGAAGCCTGTATGCTTCCTCTAAAGCAGATATTCATATATTTTCTACGGAAAGGATGTTCGTGTGCTATACTGTCTCTAGCACTTAGCAAGACAGATATTGTAGCTGGTGTTGGTGGCTGTTTTCAGAATGAACCATAATTAAAGAAGTAAGGTCTTCCAACACGATGTGTATCTTTGTGGAAGTCTGGGACTTAGGCTCTCTGACTTTTGCCTTTGTGGAGTTGGCATAAATGTATAATTTGAGGAGGAAATTTATATATATTTTAATCCTTTTACCTATAATCTACATTTTCACTACACCCTGAAGATTGTTTCCAAGTAAATTCTCTGAGTAATATTATTATGCAGACATAGTTGATGCTGATCCTACCTTCCGTTCCCTTGCGTCTCTCTTATGAAATGACAATGTAGATGTGCTTTGCTTTTGGTGGTCATGGCAGGCAAGCTTTCTCTAACTCAGAAGAACAGATTTTCAAGATGCTTTTAATGGACAGATTTTTCTATTTTTAATGAAGTCTGTAATAATTAGTTTCATTTTGATTTTTAGATGCACACTTTATGCTCATATAAGCCCCAACAAACAGCAGTAGATTAACATGGGATCAAACTGTTTTTCAAAACACTATAGTCATTTTTGTGTTAGACTAATCATTAAATGTTATCATCTGATACTCTTACAATAAAATATCATTCCTCTTATGATTTTGGAAATGTTTGGTAAAATAATTTTATAAATTATAAAAAAGTTTCACCTACTGTGGCACAAGGGCCAAAGTCAACCTATCCCCTGCCTCTACGGTTGTAAATTTAATATTGACTCTTTTCATTTTTAACTTGTTGGGGAAAGAAGTTGAAAGTATAGTAACATACAACACAAGGTTGCATAACATTTGTATTTTAGTGCAAAACCAGCTACTGAAGGACATGTGTTCTCCTTTGTTTATGTGTTGTCTATGTTTGCTTCTGAGCTGTCCTGCTGCAGTCAGCAGCTAACCCTGACGTATTTAGTTCTGGCCCTCTACAGACAATTTTTGCCTAATCCTCAACTAAAATACAAGAGCAGTGCTGGTTTCCACCCCTCAGGTCCCACCTCTAAGGGCTTTCTCTGAGTTCTTTGTGTTCGGTCTGGTCAGAAGGCTCATGAATGAATTCTCGGGGGTGAGTAGTCCTCAGCCAATCTGTTAGTGAGCAGACACTGGCACCCTTTTGTTCCTAGGAAGGAACAACATAGTGTGGGGATTCACTCTGAACATCCGCAGTGATTTTCCTCTTCGGCTTCTCTTGGATCTCTTCCCAAACAGCTATTGTCACTGGGATCTGAGTTGGCTAGTGTGCTGTGGGGAAATACAAGTGTGGGCTATTCCCACATCAATGATTTATGTGTCACTTTGATGCATAAGATACCCAGGTATGATGAAAAATTTATAGCCAAACACTGGGCCACTTTTTCTGACTACTATAGGAAGGACAGGTTTTATTAATTGATAGTTTTATTCTGTAAGACATTTATTAGCCAAATTTATCCTGAAAGATGCAGTTTGATAATTTTCTCATATTTTAAGCATAAATGCCTATTTCAGGAGAATGATTCTTGAAGTATTGAATCAATCTTTCACACCACAAAATCATCCTTCCATCTTTTGTAAAATTTATATTTTCTTATCTCATACCAATAAAAGCTTTTTATCTTTTTCGCTTCCTCTTCAAAAAACTTATGCTCAGTTTTTACTTTGTATCAGTAATAGACAGGGGAAGCAAAGCCCAGAACAAAAGGTAACCAAGTCCATATGCTAATTATCTATAGTTTCTCGATATTTGAAAGGGGGTATCCCATACCTTAGTGAAAAGCCTCATATTTCTTTTATAAATATTTTATTAACTCTTTGATAATTTCATACAATGTATTTTGATCATATTCACCCTCCACTATCTTCCTAATATCCCCCCAGATATACCTCAATTCCTTAGCCCTCTCCCACTTCATTTCCTCTTCTAATAGCACATGAACTCCAATTTGGGCTTCTTGCCTGCCTAGCCTAGGTGTGGGGTCATCCTTGGAGTGCCATCATCCTACCAGGAGCCACTTAAAGAAAACCAGATTTTTCTCCTCTGAGAGCAGTTTGATACCATGTCCCCTGAGCATCTACAAGTTTCATAATTTTGTTTTCCCCAGAGTTGAATAAAATTGCATTGTACATATGTACCTTGTTGCTACCAATCCTCAGCTGCTGGACAGCTAAGCTTTCTTCATGTTCTAGCTGTTGAGAGCAGAGACGCTATGAACAAGGCTGTGCATGCCCTCTGTAGTAGGAGCAGTGCAGTTGGGTCCTGTGGTAGGACCTACTTCTAGTTTTCTGAGGAACTGCCACACTGAGAGCACAGTGATGGCACCAACTTGCTCTCCCACTAACAGTGTCTGGGGTGTCTTTTCCTCACACCCCTTCCAGTATGCCTGCTGATTGTTTTTATTAATTTTGGCCATCTGACTGAGATAAGTTGAAATTTCAGAGTAGTTTTAATTTGCGTTTCCTCCGTCACAAAGAATAGTGAACACTTAAAAAAATACTTCTTGGCAATTGTATTTCTTCTAAGAACTCTCTACTCAGAGAGTTCCTTAGCTCATGTTTTAATTGGTTGTTTGTTTTCTTGGTGTTTAATTTTCTGAGTTCCTTGATTCATTTAGACACTAATCCTCTGCCAGTATGACTGGCAATGTTTTTTTTTTTTTTGTAGGCTGCATCTTCATTCACTTATCAGTTTCCTTTGCAGCACCAAACTTTTTAATTTCTTGAAGTCTCACTTGTTGGTTGTTGGTCTTATTCCTGGGTGATTGGACTCCTATCCAGAAAGCCTACCTAACATGTACCCTGAGGTGCTCCCCACTCTTTCTTCTAGAAATTTCAGAGTTTTAGGTTCAAGATTTTGACCTTTGATTGTATTGAAATTGATTTGTGTGCAGGGTGAGAAGAAGCAAATTTCATTCTTTTATATGCATATCTTTTTCCTCCTCCTCCTCCTTCCTTCTTCTTTTTTGATGCAGGGTCTGGAACTTACAGTGTAGACTATAGTGGCCATGAGTTCACAGTGATTTGCCTGCTTCTACCTCCCAAGTGCTGGGATTAAAAGTGTGCCCACCATGCCATGCAAATATTTTTCTTTTTATATCTTCTATATTTTTTTGCTGTAGTGATTAGCTAAAATCAATGGTCTAAACATTTACCATTTACCTTTTCATTTAGTATTTTATAGCTGTCTATATATAACACTTACATGTAACTACTGGGGACCTACTGCTGTACAGGGAATAGCACTTAATGCTCCTTAACTGGTGCAAGGAATAGAACAAATAATTAAAAGACTTAATTAAAAAAACCCAAAGAACAAAGTATTTTATTTGCTTTGTCAAGATGAATCTGTCTTTTCCCCCCAGTGTGTATTTCTGGCTTCTTTATTAAAAATTAAGTATTCATATGTTTTATGTCTTGTTCTTCAATTTGATTCCATTCATCAATATGTTTGTTTTGTGCCCTTATCATTTTTTTTTTATTACTATAGCTCTGCAGTACAGCTCAAAATCAGGGATGGTGGTAGCTCCAGCAGCTCGTTTTAGGTATCCTGGGATTTTTTTTTCTTATGAGGTTGAGAATTGTTCTTTCAAGGTCTGTAAATAATTGTCTTGGAATTTTGATGAGAATTACATTGAATCTGTAGTTTGCTTTTGGTAGGATGCCCATTTTAACTATGTAAATACTACCAATGCACAAGCATGGGAGATCTTTCCATCTTCTGATATCTTCTTCAATTTCTTTCTTTAAAGACGTTAAGTTTTTATCATTCAAGTCTTTCAATTGCTTGGTTAGAGTTCTCCAAGATATTGTATATTATTTGAGGCTATTGTGATGGGTGTTGTTTCCCTGATTTCTTTTCCAGCACATTTGTCATTTGTTTATAAAAGGGATACTGATGTTTGTGAGTTTAGTTTGTATCCAGAAACTTTGCTGAAAGTGTTTATAAGCTATACGAATTTTCCAGTTTCTCTATTTATAGGATTATGCAATGAAATTTCAGCTGACAAATCAGAAGGTTAACTCATCATAAATACACATTCTGATGAAGACTAGCTCAGATGCAATGCTCGAGAATACCGCCTTTTTAATAGTGGCTGCTCCTGCTGTAAATCTCTTGTGAAACCTTAGCGCTTTCTGTCACAGCTCCAGCAAGCTGAGAAAGTGTTGGTTGCTGTGTTTCTCCCCTCTTTTACATTTATCGTTCACAAACTTCTAGTCTAATGAATCACATTAGGAATGTAGCACATGAACTCCCCTTTCCCCCTTCTTAGAATTTAAAACTCTTTAAATTGAGTTTTCCACCTCTTAGAGTTACCCAGGCCTTCTACAAGCCACACCTCCTCCCTTAATCTATAAAGTAAGCTGACAGTCTTGCTTTGTGCAGCTCTTATCTGTTTTATGACCCTGAGAAATTCAAGCCTTCTAACCTTGCTATTGCCAGAGAATTGCTGATTGTGTGTGTGTGTGTGTGTGTGTGTGTGTGTGTGTGTGTGTGTGTATAAACTGGAAACTGTAGAGTGGGAGAAGAGTAAAGAGACTGATTTAGAAAAGCATATAGCGAGAGATTCATTGTCTCTCAAATCCTAAGTCCTTCTCTGGCTGTTGTGTTCCTTTGGAACCCTGAGTAGACCTTGAGGCTGGTCCCCAAAGGCTCTTATTATTCAGTGGAATTTTTAGGGTCACTTATGTATAGTATAATACCATCTGCAAATAACAATACTTTGACATTTTTCTAGGGTAAGACACGTGGAATGGGGTTGGATATATGGCTCAGTGGTTAAACGCACTGGCTGCTCTTCCAGAAGACAAAGATTCAGTTCCCAATATCCAT
>LOJH01058602.1:0-11385 GCA_001685095.1 Ellobius talpinus
CCAGCAAAATTCTTCACAGACCTTGAAAGAACAGTACTCAACTTCATATGGAAACAATAACAACAACAAAACCAGAATAGTCAAAACAAAACCCTGTACCATAAAGGAACTACTAGAGGCATCACAATCCCCGACTTTCAACTCTACTATAGAACTACAGTGCTGAAAACAGCCTGGTATTGACATAAGAACAGGAGGACCAATGCAACCAAATATCAGTCCACACACCTATGAACACCTGATTTTTGACAGAGAAGCAGAAAATATAAAATGGAAAAAAGAAAGCATATTCAACAAATGGTACTGGCATAACTGGATATCAACATGTAGAAGAAAGAAAATAGATCCATATCTATTGCCATGCACAAAACTCAAGTCCAAATGTATCAAAGACCTCAGCATAAAACCAACCACTCTGAACCTCATAGAAGAGAAAGTCGGAAGTATACTTGAACGCAATGGCACAGGAGAACACTTCCTAAATATAACTCCAGTAACACAAACATTGAGACAAACAACTAATAAATGGGTCCTTCTGAAATGAGAAGCTTCTGTAAAGCAAAGGACATGGTCAGCAAGACAAAATGGCAGCCTACGGAATGGGAAAATATCTTCACCAACCCCACATTAGACAGAGGTATAATCTTCAAAATATAAAAAGAACTCAAGAAATTGGCCATCAAAAGAACAAATAATCCAATAAAAACTGGGGTACAGACCTAAACAGAAAGCTCTCAACAGAGGAATCTAAATGGCTGAAAGACATTAAAGGAAATGCCCAACATCCTTAGTCATCAGAGAAATGAAAATCAAAAACAAGTCTGAGATTCCCTCTTACACCTGTAAGAATGGCCAAGATCAAAAAACTGATGATAACTTATGCTGGAGAGGATGTGGGGTAAAGGGAACACTCCACCATTGCTGGTGGGAATGCAAACTGGTACAGCCACTTTGGAATAGAAAATTAGGAAACAACCTAACTGAAAACCTAGAAATAAGTTTCTTATAGATTACACATTGATAATAAAAGTGAGTTATCTTGAGTCTTTATACAATGAATTTTAGAGGAAATAATAGTTTTTGATTCAATCATGAGGACATGTTATTATTATATTATGTATGAAGATATGCATATGTTTCTATTATCTACTAACCTATCTCTTCTCTCTACTCCCAGTCTACTATTCTATCCTCCTGCACTTCTCAGCCTTTTCTGTTATTATTTCCTTTGTATTTAGAAAGATTCCTTTAGCAGTTATTTAAAGGTAGATCTGAAGGTAACAAGTTCTCTGTTTCCTGTGTCTATTTCCCCCTTTGTCCATCTTTAGTACCTAAGTTTGCCAGTTCTTTCTTTTCTGCATCTGAAATTACATTGTTCTTTTTGATCTTCATGGTTGCAATGGAAAACAGTCAAATAAATGTTTTTGGGTAAGTCATAACACACTTGTCTTTGAAGAAGTGTATAGGAATCAATTCTAGTTCCATGTTTTACATTTATGGTAAGGTTATGGGCTATGATGGGATAACTAAAATACTTACATTAACTTATAACTATAACTCCTTTTAATTTTTCCTTATATTGAAAACAGATTTTTTTCTCATGTAATATATCCTGATTATGTTTTTCCCTCTCTATAATCTTCCCATTTCCTTCCCAATTCCCCTTACATTTGGATCTACTCCCTTTCTGTCTCCCATTAGAAAACAGACAGGCTTCTAGGGGATAATAATAGATAAAATATAAAAAGATAAAATAAAATCAACACATTGGAATTGGAGAAGAGAAACAGTGAAAAAAAGCCCTAGAGAAGGCACAAGACTCAGAATTTTAACACTCAGTAATTCCATAAAATTATTAAGCTGGAAGCGATAATATAAATGCAAAAGACCTGGTGTAGACCCATGCAGGTCCTGAACATGCTTCCTCAGTCTCTGTAATTTCATATAAGCTATGCCTATGTAATTTAGAGGACATTGTTTTTTTTTGGTGTCCTCCTTCCCTTCTGGCTCTTACACTCTTGCCCTCTCTTCCACAGTGTTCCCTGAGCCCTGAGGGGTACAGTTTGATGGAGACATCCTAGCAACTATAACTCCAGCTATAAGGAAAAAAATTACCTTGATACACAGAGTTTGGTCTTTGGAAAAATAAAATAATGTTTTGATTGCTCATTTTATTAGTTGAAAATAAGAAAGCTTATTTTTACAAATAAGTCACAAAAACCAAATAAGGAAAGTCATATGCACAGCAGTGAGGACTTTGTTATAACATAACTTTGTAATTCCCTTGCCAGTCTTTGCAACTGGGAGGTAGTATTTGCTCATGGCTTGGTGTGTTTTGTGAGGATTAATTTAGATCATGAGAATTAAGTGCTGAGCCTAGTGGCTAGCATATTAGTTGACAAACAATTACAAATGATACTTAGAACACATTCTGAGACTTGACAAGTTATTTCCTTTTGTTTTTGAGAATGGATGTTTATATGAACAGAGCCATGTTCATTTTTAACTTACTGTCTGTGGCTGCATTTGAATTATAATTCCCCAGTTGAGAAGTCTCAACAGAGCCTATTCTGGTATTAAAGTTAAAACAAATAGCTGACCTTGTGGAAAGTTCATTGATTCCAAATAGAAAAAAATAAAAGATAAGAGAGTTCTGTAAGGCTAAGCAAACTAAGTAAAAAGCCAATAGCAATGAAAGTCTATAATATTTTTGAATGTGTATAATATTAAAGAATTAGAAATTGTGATGAGGATCTAAATAAGAGAACTCAAACTTTACCAACTCCTTTCCTACTATACCACACATATTCATTTACCTGTAACAGGAAGAATGGATCAGAGGGAAAAGAGACTATGAGTCAACACACGCACCTACCATAGATTAAGGGGAAGACATTACTAGAATGGAGACAAAGACAAAGGAGTGAAGATTCAATTCAACTTAAATAGATGAAACTAGATGTTGCCTCTGCCCCAATTAATTCTTGTTCTGACAAAGATTAAACATTCTGTTGTGGAACAGAACAGTAGATGAAGTAAGCTATAAATTTCTATTGATTTAATAGTTTATCTTAATTTTATAGGTTTGTAGAAGTTCATTGCGATTTGTTTCACAAACTGCCCTAACTCAGAAGACAGGCAATCTTGCCTTTCAGGTGCACATATAATGTAGAACCTCTTGCAACAGCTGGAATTTATACTCTACAAATTTGATAATTTTATTTACTAATGACCTAGACATAGATAAACAGTCATAGTAAACGAGAGGAAAAACTTACACATTATTGATGCTATTGGACCATAGGTGTAACGGGTTTCATATCTAGTTGAGAGAACATCAGTTGCAATTCTTGAAACCTTTAACTAGAGAGAAAAGTGCGATTGGATTACAGAATACTGTATGAATCCATTTTTTAGGAGTTAAAAACCAATTTTACAGGTTATTTAGTATTGAAAGATCAAAATAATATAAATGACTAGGTAAAAATAATATCAAAGTGCAATCAATCAATTATATGAAATAATGTTGCATTTTATATCTTTCTCTGTATCCTTTATAAAATAAAGATTTATTTATGTAAGTATATAAATGTTTGAATGTTTTGGCTATATGTATGTATGAGCATCACACTGGTGCCTGGTGCCCATGGAGGTCAGAAGAGAGTAACAGATTCCCTGTAACTGGTGTGAGAGGGCCTTCTGTCTGTGTGTTGCTTTTATTGGTTAATGAATAAGGAACTGCTTTGAGCCTATGACAGGGAAGAACAGAACTAGGCAGGGAAAGCTAGGCTGTATGCTGGGAGAAAGAAGGGTGGGGTTAGAGAGAAGCCATGGAACCACAGATGCTGGGAACTTTAGCCAGTAAGCCACAGACACATGCTGATACACAGATTAATAAAAATGGGTTATATTAATATGTAAGAGTTAGCCAATANAGGCAGGGAAAGCTAGGCTGTATGCTGGGAGAAAGAAGGGTGGGGTTAGAGAGAAGCCATGGAACCACAGATGCTGGGAACTTTAGCCAGTAAGCCACAGACACATGCTGATACACAGATTAATAAAAATGGGTTATATTAATATGTAAGAGTTAGCCAATAAGAAGTTATCACTATTGGGCCAAGCAATAATTGAATTGATATGGTTTCTGTGTGATTATTTTGGGTCTAAGCTAGCCAGGCTGCTGGGAACCAACAAGCAGCTCTCCTCCGACATGTAACTGAAGTTACAGATGGTTGTGAGCTACCATGTGGGTGCTGGGACTCAAACTCTGATCATCTTCAAAAACAAGTGCTCTATACAGTGAAACCATCCTTTTAGCCTGGTGTGTCCTTTCTTTCAGATTCTCTTTTGGATTCATATATTCAAAAATCATTTTCTTCCAACCCTTTCTCTGTAATAAGTCCATTATTGATATAAAACTTGTGTAATAGAAGAAATGTAGTTGATTCATTTTTTAACTCTTCATTGACTAAACTTGTTTGTGTGTGTCATGCATGTGTGGGAGTCTAATATAGAATACTGCATAATAGCCAAACACTTGACCACTGAACTGCATCTCTAGTATAGCTTATTCATCATTAAAATGATCCTGTTATATTAGGGTTTCTCCTGGTATGGCACTTATTCATATTTAATCAGTTGTTTGTGGTCGGAAAGTAATTGTTGAAATGAATGCTAATGAACACAGTATTTAATATATTTGAACTCCAAATGACTACTTTTCCATTGCTATGTATAAATGTATTTGATTAAGGAATTTATTTTACTTAATATATAAATAAATATGCTGCTGTGTAAAAACTTTCAATTTACTCAGAAAGACTTGCTATGTATATTTGTGTGCATTTTCATACCTACCTTCCTTTCTGCCACAATATGCAACTGCCTTGCTGTATCTGCACAAATTAAATAACTTTATGGGTTCAGTCTCTTAGCTAGATTGGATCATATGCTACACTGCAGATACAGAATAGTGATGTATTTTCTTCATGTATAGATGGAATTAATGGTTGCTTGAAATCTCAAATTTAGCTAATATTAAATGCCACTGTGAAGAATACAATTGAGGGAGGTTGAGATAAAAATTATGACCCAAATTTCTCTTAAGTTGTTTTGAAATGTCTGAGTCACAGCATTAACTATGTCTGATAGCTACTATGTAATTTGGGACACCAGACCTTGTATGCTGCCCATGTTTTCTTCTATAGTAATTCAAGAGAATTACCTATGTGTGCAGGTTAACTATGTGTTTATGGTGTTCTTTCTAAAGCTTATAGGATCGAATAAGATGCAAAGAAAGAAAAATAATGTTAAGTGGATCACTGATTTGAAATGGTATCATATTCTTACTGATAGCACTATAATATTCTTTGTGTTTTCTATATAGTAGAAGAATTTATTTTTTTCAGATTATTAATAAGGAAAATTATCTTGGATCTCTTTCTGTCTGGTGTCTGGAGGTGAGAACTAGCTGTCTCTGCTGCTCAATTAGGCTTTTACCTTGCATGGTTTTATAGTATAACCCAAAGAAAGTATTAAATACTGTTGTATTAGAATTCGATTTTACTGCATATATTAGAATTCTATATCTAGATCATTCAATATTAGAATTCCTTTCTGGTTGGTCTAGATTCCTTTTCCTTATAAAATTTTTCTTATAAACACATATATTATTTTATTGTGTTTATAACTATCAAATGAAATATTTAAAGATTTAACTACAGAGTAAATTTCACTAGCCCTAATTTTTTGGTATTTAAAATGTGAGGTCTTGGTGTGGTGGCAAAAGTGTATTTCTAGGATTTGGGAAGCTGAGGCAGGGTAGATGGTGAGTGTAAGTTGAGGCTGGGTCACATAGTGAATTCAAGGCCAGTCTGAATTACATACTAAGACTTTGTTTCAAAACAACCAACCAACCAAAGTGAAACCATTTCAGCATACCTCAAAGCTGTTAAAAATAGATTCAAAGTTAATGATAGTGTAAATGTACACACACATATGTGTACGTATATGTATATGTATGTTTTACATACCAGATCATCATAGTTGGGTGGCAGTTTGGATGTGTAGCCATACGGCAATAATAGCACTTGGGAGTAGGCATGAAAGGTGATATAAGCCTTGATTGAGTTCTTATGTCTTCGAATGAAGTTAGTGACAGCTTTTGTCTCTTTTTCAGACTCTGCTGCAGGGCCCCTGTATACATGCAGGCATGGGTTTGCGGTGTTTGAAGAAGCTACAGAAGAAATGTGGATGAGATCACAATGCGCTGTCCACTAACACCACCCCTGCCTCTTTTGGTTTACCCAAAGTTTAAGACATGAGATATCTCTGGTTACGTGGTCATTAGAGGTTTTGTGGACATATGTCCCATAGACTGTGGAAATATTCCTAGCCTTATTTGTCATTCTTTTTCAGGCCATAGTAAAAACGCAAGCATCCCAAGGCTTAGAGCCTAGAACTACACCAGTTTCCATTCAACCCCAGCTCTGACTATTGAGAACTGGCATAAATCTCCTGTCTTGAGTCCAGGTTTTCTTCAGTTTCTTTCAGGAGAAGTCTGTCTATTGATTAGGGATAACTGCTGCTATTTCAATATTCATTACAGTAGAATAGAGTTAAAAGGTATGGTGACCTTTTACAAACCAAAGTAGGTAAAGAAGAAATGCACAAATTGAGGCAGAGGTATGGTCTCTCTAAAGTCTGCAATGATAAAATTGTGTGTGTAGAAATGAATGCATTGTCTGAACAGGTCTAACTGGTCACTGTATCCCTAATATACATTTTAACTGCTCTCATCCCCAAATGTTCTTTATTGAACAGCTGAAGAATCATTACTTGTATGTCGGTTTTAACCACTGGTGTTTCCCAACTTCTATAAAGTTAAAAAAGTGGTAAGGCCCAAAATCACCCAAATCACCAAAATATCTGTTTGTGTGGGTTTTTTTTATGTTCAGTAAGAGGTGGCTCAATAGATCTGCAACATCTTTTCCTGTTTCCTCCCACAGAAAACCTTCACAATCTTTCCATAGTACTGATGATTATCTTCTATTTAAGAGATAAGGAAATCAACACTAACTCAGGGGATCTCTATTATTGCTGAAATAAATAGGTAGTTTATTTAAACTCATGTTCTAAATGCAAAACCATTTTCTTGACAACAAATCTGCAACTCACAGTTCCATGAGACATTGAAGTTCCTGTTGAGGTCAGTGCCAATGCAGGTAGAATTCTCGTTCTTGGAACGGTTTTTTCTCCACATTCGATCCTGACAGAAGGGACATCAGAGTGTGGACATGTGTAGCTGCATGATTCAGTGTCACCATCTCAGATTCTCTCTGTATGTGTCTACAGTTTATTTGAAATCTCTATAGCTAACCTGATCTCCTTTATTATAAAGAAATGCTTTCTTACAATATCTAATTTTTAGACACAATTTTTAATCTTAATGTTTTTAGCATTGATGAAAATTTTCCATAAGTTTATGGAAAATGGTTGATTAGTTTTCTGTATTAGAAAATGACCATTACCTGCCTTGGAAAGAAGCAAAACATTCATATTATTTTAGTAATACCCTTGCAACCAGAACATCACAGTAGATCAATGGGCAGAACATAAGAAATTTGGGAATGATCAGCCCTAAATGGTACTTTCCTAAGTGGGATACCTTTATCACACCATTCCCTTTCCTCGGGGGAAGAGAGATTGGAAAGAATGTGAAGAGCCAGAAGAGATGGTTGACAACAAGAAAACTGTTTTCTAGACTAAACAGGGCAGACACACGTGAACTCATGGTGAGATGACAGCATGCACTGGATCTGCACTGGATACATCAGACAAAAGTTCAGCATCAAGTGGGAAGGTGGGCAGGAATTCCAGCCCTAACTGAGGAGCTATTCACATTTGATTGCTTCTGGGAAAAGAGAGTCAGTTTTCTTTAATGATACTGGGTATATCAAGCACTCCAGGGCAAGCCCCATACTCCAGAGTAGTCAGCTGACACAAACTGGACTCCATGTTTTTTGTTTGTTTTGCTTCGTTTTTGAAGAGAGACAGAAAACATGAAGTTGGGTGAGTATGGATGTGAAAGTGATTCTGGAAAGAGAGGAGAGTGGGGAATAAAGAAGATAAAAGTGTGTTGTATGAAATTCTCAAAGATTAAAGAAAAAAATTACTTAAAAATTTAAAAAGTTACTTTTCTGAATTGGAATCAAATAGTCACCCAAACCTTAAACATAATAAGCAACAATACATGTGCATTAAAATCAGTGACTAATACATTTCTTAAATGCAACAAGTGTATGTGTATAGAGAGAGAGCAGTACCTGTGTCCATGACCAAATATACCCATCTACATTGAATACAGGCAGAACGCAAAAAGTCATCCGGTCCAAGAGTTTGGTCATGATTTTGTTTTTTCCATAACTCTTAGTGGCCTGGAGGGGATAGAAAGTGAGGTTGCTATTGAGAAATCTAGATCCTATTAGCCATGGCACCACTCTTTGCGTTGGTTTCCAAGGTTACAAGATTTTAAACATTTTTTAAAAGTACAGAAGGATAAATGACCCATGTAGATTGTTGGGAAAAAGCGCTTAATAAATGCAGGACATGAACTGAAATGAACATTCTTCAAAGGTTCACTTAATTATCCATAATGGAAACTGCCAGCTGTAGCCTGTACAACCACAGAAAAAATACAATCAAGTGGAAGGGGATAACGCCAGGTACTTGATAAGGTAACTGTCTTGTGTCCCTTAAATAAGTATAGCTCAAGTCTGTGAACCTAGAGAGACAGGAACATTGGAGAAGATTCATAAATATTTATAAATATGACTGAAGAAAAAAATCCTTTTCTGTGCTGTAGATTCAACCCAAGTTCTTGCACATATCAAGCATGTGGTCTGTTGATGATTCATACCTCCAAGCCAGAGAAGTTCACATGTGCATGTGTGTACAGGTGTGTTGTGTGCACCTGGGAGTGAAGGCCCGAGACTGACAGCACATTCAGGTGACTGCCTTAATTTTTCTCTATTCTCACTGAACTCAGAGCTTAACCATTTAGCAAGAGTGAATGCCAGAAGACCCCAAGGATCATTCGTCTCTGCCCTATCTGAGTCCCCTCCCCCAGTGTTAGGATTGTAAGCATGCAGTTTGCCCATTATTTTTTACATAGATACTGGGGATTGAATTCTGGTCTTCATGCTTGTGCAGCTAGCACTTTACTGACTCAGTCATTCTCCTGGTCTCACAAAATTAATAAAAATCTCTGGCAATGGTATATGCTTCCTAGCAATCACAAAACATTGGGTTCAATTTCTAACAATAATGATAAAACAGAAATTTAAATGTCACAAATTCAAATATTGGCCTGTCAGTGTTTCTATTTACTGGCATAAATTCCAACAATTATGTGAGCTTTCTGTGGCTATCAAAATTCTCAGAAACAAAAACAAACAAAACCCCTCCCCATTCTTGGAAAATTCCTCTCAAGACACGAGCATTTGTATGTGTGTATGTGTGTGTGTTTCAGAGACAGAGACAAAGGGAGAGAGGAAGTGTATATGAAGATCTCACCATGTAGCCCAGAACAGCCTCAATCTAGTTCTTCTGCGTGGCTGTCCCAGGGCTGAGATTGACAGGATGTAGGAAATTCCTTGCAGTCATAACGCTTTGTCCTTGTTTGTTGGTTAAGAGGGGGTTTTGGCCTTTAGTTGGAATTGTCAAAATAACCAAAGTTATAAGTCAATACTATGCAGCATCTTTCCTAGTGAATGTATCTGAGGGTCCAACAATCATTGCTGTGTGTGTTTCAAAGTTCTATGTGAAATAGTTGGTGGAGAAACTGAAAACAGGATGTGTCAAATACATTGTCAGTAGATATTCAGAAACATACAAACTAGATCTATTAGTATAATACAAGCTGTTTCTCAGTGGAAAAGAGGTTAAGTAGGAAACCCAAAGTTTGTATATGACCAATGAAATAAGTTAAGCAAACTAAAAATTTATGTTCTGAGTTTATCAAAGAAAAAATTTCAGTTTATAGCATAAATGAGGTATCAGGTTATTATATAACTGCAGGATAAATGTCAGTATTACAGCTAAAAGAAGGTGTTTTCATTATCATAAACTTTCAGGTAGAGTTTAAGGATTTATAAAATGATGAATAAAACTCAGGCCTGTATGTACTGGCAGAGGAAAATGGAGATTTCTCTAATTAAGTGGAACATCACACTTTTGGAAAGGAATGTTGTCAGTAAAGTCTGGAGACCAGTTAGAGAGAAGCCTATTGTTATTGGTTCACTTACCTGATAGACAAACCACTGACAGAAAGCTGGGGAGACTCATTCTCGTGCATGAATGCCACAGTCCATGAAGATAGCCTTTCTTTCTCTATCTTTTTTCCCCAATCTGTTAAAATAAGGGATTATTTTGCATTAGTTCACTTTTTAGTTTCTTATCATTCAGTAATTCATTTTCTCAAACAATTATTTTCCTTGTCTATTGTTGAACATGAACCATACTTATGCTTACTGTCTTCAGGGAAGATGATGGCACCTGTTCCTTCTATACATAATTCTTCATCTATTACAGGACAATTTTTTTTTCGAAAATTTTTTCATGGTTTCAAGTTGCTTTTAAGGTTTTCCAAAAAGCAAACAAAACAAAAACAACACAGTCAGGGGATAGAAAGACAGTTAAAGTACTAGTCTCACAGTGGGTCTGAGTTCTGTTCCCAGAGCCCATATCTAGTGACTCAAAACTGCCTGGAACTCCAGCTCCAGGGCAACTGACTCCTCCTTTTACTCCCTTGGACACCATCATTCACATGTACACATTCATATGCAGCTATCCAAGCAAATACATCCTATTAAGGATAAAACATATCTTCAGTAAATGAAATGTTGTGTCATTGAGAAGGCTCAATGGATAAAGGCACTTGATGCTAAGCCTGATGACCTGAATTCAGTCTTTAGGACTCACATGATGAAAGGGAAGAACTGACTCTGAAAGTTGGCCTCTGTCATCTACATGTTCCATGACATGCATGCAACTATACACATGTACACACACATGTAATAAAAAAATTAAAACCTACAACCTCTTCTCAGACAGGAAGTCTCATGCATACCTGTAACCCAAGAACTCCTGAGTTTCAGGTCAGCCTGGGGTATGCAGCAAACTCAAAATTGTATCAAAAAAATCTATGTTCCCGCAAAAATAAAATAGCAACCACACTATATATTGTTTTCCTTACTACATTGTTAATTTTCTGTGCTAAGAATTTTAAAGATACTGATTTCCAAAGTGGTTGCACAAGTTTACATTCCCACTAGCAACGGATGAGTGTTCCCCTTACTCCACATCCTCTCCAGCAAAGGCTATCAT
>LOJH01058603.1:1367-11384 GCA_001685095.1 Ellobius talpinus
GAGGATCTCTGTGAGTTTAAGGCCAGCCTGGTCTACAGGGCAAGTTCCAGGATAAACAAGGCTACAGAGAGAAACCCTGTCTAAAAAAAGAAAACAAGAAAAAAGAAAAAAAGAAAGAAAAGAAAGAGAAATATAAAGTATTAATTTCAAAACAAAAGCCATTTTGTAAGTTCAGAGATTTTTGTGATCAGCAACAGCAGCCATTAAAAGGCTGTTCCACAGGCAGAGTTACAGTAATCAGAAGCAGTTTGGGGCTTGCTAGGTCCTAGAGCAACCAGGCCCACCTATGTCTGTCAATCGCTTGCTACTTGGCCTTGAGCTAGTCAAACAACTACTTGGGGCCTGAGTTTTCACAATTATAATTCAGAGATAAGGTGTGTACATGATCATGAGAGGCCCAGGAGCCTCTTAGTGGGCCCCACAGCACAGCAAAGGCCGGGGGAATTACACACAGCTGTGCCACAGGTCCTAGCCTCAAGGCATTAAAAGAATACAAGGGTCAGGTGTGGTGGTGTATGTCTTTAATCGCAGTACTTGGGAGGAGCTCTGAGTTCCAAGACAGCCAGAGCAACACAGAGAAACCCTGTCTCAGAAAAAGTGTGTGTGGGTGTGTGTGTGGGTGTGTGGGTGTGTGGGTGTGTGGGTGGGTAGGCGGGTGACTTAAGAAAAGCATTGCTTAGTTTTGTTTTTAAGGTAATAAAAAGAGAGTGGGCTAATCTCTGAAATACAGTTCCTGGAACTGGTCATTTTTTGGGCCTTCTCTTAATGGGTACCAGAAATCATCTCTCACCCCCAACTAACTTCAAGCAGCCTCCTGTGCTCAACCACACCCCCAGCCTGCAACACCCCTAACCTCATGGTCACATCTCCTTTGGCTGCTTGGCTGGGCCAGAGAGCAGGCCTTACTCTTCTTCACACTCTGCCAGCCTTGCTCTTGTCACCCACAGCCAAGCTGTCTTCAGCTTGGCTTCATCTTGGCAGGATGGTCCTGCGAGCCTTCCTCTGGATCCTCCCGCCCCAGTTGTCCACCCTTGCTTCCCTGAGCCCCTCTCCCATCTGCCCAGTGGGGCTGTTTTCTCTGCCCTACCTGGCTCAATGAGACTGTTGGGGTTCGCTGAGGCATCTGTGCTTTTCTTTCACCCCTGTTTGTGTTTGCATACATAATCCACACTGAACATGGAGCTCGTTCACTCCCTGTGTGTTTTGGGGGAGGGTAAGGCAGGGTCTCAGGCAGCTTAGGCTGGTCTCCAACTTCCTGTGTGGCAGAGTCTGGTCTCCAACTCCGGATCCCCCGCTTCCACCCATTCTAAGCACTAGAATTATAGGCCCTTGTAGCCGCCTTGTTGGTTGGTTCTCTTTGAATCAGTGATTACCTCCTAAGTCCAGCCTGGATGCCGCTGTTAACTTTATGGGTGACATTAGAGCAAAGGCAGAGGAATGGGCCAGGGGCAAGCACTCCAAAGGTGAGAAAGACACCCCCCACCTTGAGGGATCTAGGAGGCGGGCGGCTCCAGCAGGAAAGGGCACTAAGCTCCCACCATTCCTTACTGGATGCTTTGTGTGATGCTCACGTTCACAGCTCTCCCTTGACTTACATTCTTACCTGTCTGCAGACTGGGTGTCAGCGTCGTCTCAGAGACCCGTACTGGTAGGTGGGAGTGGTGGATTTAGCTCTGACATGTTCTAGAGCTGGCATCGCCTGCAGGCCATTGCCTGTCTTTCCGCTTCTTTCTGATTCTCCTTTTTTTGCCATGTCCCTGACCCATTCCCAGGCTGCTGTGTACCCTACCCTAGACTCGGGTCAGCCAGTCAGGCATCAGCCAGCAAGTTGGAGGACATCCTTAGTCTCTGCACAGCTCACCTCAGAGAGGAGGGCTGAACTGCTGGGCCAGGGTCTGGCGGCTGGGTGGCTGACATTTTTCTCCAGATCCATCACCTGTGTAAGCCACCTTTTTGGGGGTGACGTCTGCCTTGGTCCTAGCCGTGGCGGGTTTGTACGTTCCAGGGTAGGAGCATGAGGATTAGAATTGTTAGGCAAAAGGAACACACAGATATAGGAGAAACATATGAGAGACAGAAACATAGGCTATTGAGAGGGAGTTCCAGCGAATGCTGAAAAAAAATCGCCCAGGTTTAATTCCCATTTGCTTAAATACCTTAAAGGTAGGAGTAAGATATACAACTGCATTTGCATGATACAAGGAATGAACAGACCAGTTGAAGCATTGCCGGCTACATTCTTAGTTGCCAGAACAAGACAAGTAACACTCACACCTTAGACCAAAACTGTAGGCAAATCACCCCTTGAGTAGAATCCATAGTTATCTAAGGGAGTAGGAACCTAGTTAGATCCTTTTGTTTGAGAAACAGATGTACTTCTTAACACCTGAAATACCAGGCCTGGATATTAGCCACACCTGCTGGCAATAACCTTGAGCGAGCAGAACTCTCTGATCTGTTATTTGAACTGTTGACAATAACCAGGAAGGAACAGAAATAAGTTCCAACTCACTGACCTTTAGTCAAGATAGAATGGACCCATACCTATGGGCCCTGTCAATCACCCCAACCAGGTCACTGCCAGCAGTGAAGACAGTGACTTTTGGTAACTCATCTAACCTCTCTGGGTCCCTTTCCTGTCCTGCTCCTGCCCTAGGGGCTGTTGTGAGCAGAAGGGAGGGGAGAGTCTCCCAAACATGGTCACTCCAGTTTCTGTTGCAGTTCTTACGTCAGGGCAACACTGCAACACCATGGCCTTTGGTGCTTGGTGACAAGACAACTTTAATCATCTCACTTTACAGAAAAAATACTTTGTTGAAGAACATAGTCCAAGGTGGGGGTGGGGGTGGGAGATGGTGGCACACACCTTTAATTCCAGTACTTAGGAGGCAGAGGCAGGTGGATCTCTGAATTTGAGGCCAGCCTGATCTACAGAGTGAGTTTCAAGACAGCCAGGGCTACACAGAGAAACCCTGTCTTGTGTGTCTTGTGTGTTTGGGGGTGGGGGATAGTCCATATGCAATCTGATGAACATAGGCAACCTCTCTCGCCACTTTTAAACAATTCATCAAAAACAGGCTTGTGACCTGGGCTGGGGAGATGGCTCAGTGGGTAAAGTGCTTGCTCCATGGGCACGAGGACCTGAGTTTGGATCCCCAGAACTCACATAAAAGCTGGGCACAGTGGCGTGTGTTACAACCCTAGCACTGGGGGAGAGCCGAGACAGGATCTAGGTGGCCTGCTGGCTGCTCAGTCTAACCCAAACAGCAAGCTCTGGGGTCAGTGAGAGGCTGTCTCTAAAAGAAGTGAATTTTGGAGAGCAGTAGAAAAACATCATCACCTCTGGCCTTTATATGCGCTTGTCCACACACACACACAAGCACACACACAGACACACACACACATACACACAATCTAAAAAAAGTCTCGAAATGCTTCACCTCAGAGTCAGGTCAAGTTTCTTTTGAACTGTCAACATTCATTTTCAACATCTACTCAAATAAACACTCAACAATGAAAAGCTGAGGTCACCGGGGGAAGGACCTGCCAGGTTGTCACAGTGTGCTTTGACAGGCCCTCTGGTAACAGATGGGACACTTGACTTCCTGCCTGTAAGTCTTAGAGACACCTCTGTCCTGGGAGTGTTACTGGCCAACCTGGAGATCCAGGATCAGGGCAACCCAGTCATGAGAGCCTGACAGACAGAAGGACAAGGATCTAATGTGAAGTGAGACTTTAACTCATCCTGGAGGGTTAATCTGTCACTTCTTGGTGCCACTTCTTGGTGGCACACGTCTCCTGTCAGTCTATACCTGAGACCTAAGCAAAGGGAAAGCTAAATTGAGGTAAGAAAGTAAGAGTAGATTTGCTTTCCTTCTCAGGCACCTAGTGTGCGGAGGCAGCAGTGTGCGGAGGCAGCAGTGTGCACAGGCGGCAGTGTGCACAGATGGCAGCGTGCACAGGCGGCAGCATGCACAAGCAGCAGCATGCACAGTCAGCAGTGTGCACAGGCGGCAGTATATACAGGCGGCAGTGTAAACTGATGGCAATGTGCACAGGAGGCAGTGTGAACTGGTGGCAGTGTGCATAGACAGCAGCATGAACTGATGGTAGTGTGCACAGGCAGCAGTGTGCACAGGAGGCAGTGTGCATAGGTGGCAGTATGAACTGGTAGCAGTGTGTACAGGTGGCAGTGTGAACTGGTAGCAGTGTGAACTGGTGGCAGTGTGCACAGGCAGTAGTGTGCACAGTCAGGCCTGGATTTGCCAGCAGACAGTCCTCTGTTTTGCCAGAGAGATTTGGGACTGGAGTTTGATCTCTTTAGAACCAGATTAATTAAGAGATGCAGTGAGGCCCACATGTACCAATCCCCTCTTGTGCTCCTTCACTAGAGCGAGCACAGGGCACACTGACTCCCCACAGCTGCCTAGGACGAAGGCAGGCTGGGATGTAACTGTGGGATGTTTACTGGTATCTATTACACAACAGCACATCCTCCACAGCAGGTAAGAAAGTTAAGAGAGCCAGGTATAGTGGCTCACATTTGTAATGCCAAGACTTGTGGGGGCTGAGACAGGAAGATTTCTGCGAGTTCAGGTCATCTAGACCAGTGGTCCTCAACCTTCCTAATGCTGCGACCTTTATGTTGTGGTGACCCCCAATCATAGAATTATCTTGTTGCCACTTCAGAACTGTAATTTTGCTACTGTTATGGATCATAATGTAAATATCTGATGTGCAGGATATCTGATATGCAACCCCCATGAAAGGATTGTTTGACTCCCAAGGGCATTCGACCCACAGGTTGAGAATCACTGATCTAGCGTGAAAAAAAATTAAGATGGCTACCTGACATAATTTGAACATTCTAAGGATGGAAACAGGGTACAACTTTCAATTTCCAAGACCCAGTTAGAACACACTTCCCCAGGACAATGCGCTGGATTTAGGTGCTTGGGTGACCACATGACCACATAAACAACTCCAGGATTCTTACATTAGTTGTCCTCGTTTTTCTCTCCCTCTTTCATTCTTTCTCATTTCCCTTCCTTCTTCTTCTTTCTTTCTGTGCTGGGGACTCCATCTATGCCGGGCAAGCCCTCTACAAGTAAGCTTTATTCCCAGCACAGGATCCTTTAATATTACAACATAAGACTGCAACACTGTTAACGAGAAAAGTAAGGCAATACCATTGATAAGCAGTTTCTTTCTGGGGCTGGATGGTGGTGGCACACGCCTTTAATCCCAGCACTCAGAAGCAGAGGTAGGTGAATCTCTCAGTTTGAGACCAGCATGGTCTACAGAGCGAGTTCCAGGCCAGCCGGAGCTATACAGAAAAACCCTGTCTTGAAAAACCAACAAGTGTTTGTTTATCTTGGCTGTGTGCCTGACAAGCTAAAGTCAGAAGGATGGGCATAATTTATTCTACTTTAGGATTTAAGAAAAAAGTAAATAAATAAAGGGGGCAGAAGTGAGGCACAGGCTGAGGGAAAGGGGTGAAGCTGGTTGGCCAAGTTAGGAACATCATGAAAGGAAACAGTAGCAGGTGACAAAAGGGAACAGGGGACACCAGTGTGGTTTATGTCCTATCCTGTTGAAGAGGCCACTTCACCCAAGAACTGGAGTTGCAACCCCTGTTCTGTTGAAAGACCAGGGAAGTTTCTGGATCTGCGGACTTCTAAGGAGGAGGGTGTGAGGGCCAGCTAGGACTGAGGCCTGATAACAAGAGGGAGAATTAGCTCTGCTACTGAATTTTCCTCCGGGGAGGAACAGGTTTCCCATGGACTCAATCAGAAGTGGGTTTAAACTCCTGCTACCACAGGCTGCTGCTAAGGTGCTATGGGCAGGGATGGGATGGGATGGGGCTGAGACCCAGCTGTGATTGATTGGCAGCTGGCGATCAATCATCTTCAACCTTAGGGAGAACCCATCCTACCCTGAGCTAGTATCCCAGTGAGGACTGAGCCTCCCTTGCCACCTCCTCCCTGTGACACAGGCGACATTGTCACCCACCCAGGGATCTGCGGGGACCTGTATAAGAAGGCAAGCGTGACACACATGCCCTTGTGTCCTGCCAGCATGCATTCCTGTTTGGTTCCCCCCTTTCCCTCTGAAGCCTCTTTGAAGAGTGTGGCTGTCAGACAACCGCTCTGCTGAAGCCTCTTTGTTTCTGAGGCAGCAACTGATGGTGTAGGTGGCTTTTCATGATTCATAGCCAGGCAGAGGAAAGAGGTGGGATTCTAATTTGAGATCAGAGCCCACAGCTGGGGGAGGGGATGGTGGGGGCTGCTTCCTCCCAGGTTAGAAGAGAGGCCCCAGCTGGATTGAGGGCTTGGCTGGCTGGGTCTGCAGGGGAGTAGGCGGCACCAGCTGTGCCAATAAAACTGCCAACAAGTGTCTGGTCCTGATCATGCTCAAGTAACGTCTGAGTTGGAGAGTGCCTGGTTCCACGCATGGAGAGGGAAAGATTTTCACAGTCACCCAGCAAGGCAGAGAGAGAGCTGGCCTGGAAATCAAGCATCCTGACACCCCACCCGCGGCTAGAATCCCCCTACTTAGGGCACTCCCACTCAATTGCCATATTTGATTAATTTGCCTCTGGTCTTTTAAAAATAATACCCATGAGATTATTTTTACTTAGGTTTGTTTTTTGTTTTTTTTGTTTTTGTCTTTTGTTTTTATGTGTATGAGTGTCCGTGTGTACGTTTGTGCACCAGGGCTGTGCCTGGTGCCTGCAGAGGTCAGAATTGGGCATCTGATCTCTTGGAACTGGAGTGACAGATGGAGGTGAGCCATCATGTGAGTGCTGGGAACCAAACCCAGTCCTCTGCAAGAGCAGCCAGTGTTCTCAGCCAATGAGCTCTCACTGTGGTCTCTACACATGTAATTTCAAAATGGCTTTTAATTATACTATGAATAGGTGCCGTCTTTAAAAGTTCGTGCTACACTGCTGTTGGCCCTGGACACAATGTGGTTACTTGATGTTTGATGAATGAGTGAGTGACCCCTCTTCCCACCCCCAGTTCAGACTCCTGGCTTTTTTTTTTAACAGCTCTTCTTGAGCCAAACAACACGCTTATCTTATTACTGTTTAATGTGCATGGGATATGTGTGTGGTATGTGCATGTGTGTTAATGGGTGTGTGGTATGTGCTGGTGTGCATGTGACAGAGCACTTGAGGTCACAGGACAACTTTGAGGAGTTGGTTCTCTCTTTTCACCTTGTTTTGCTGCCTGTTCCCTGTAGCTGGCCTGGCAGCTTCTGGGTCACCGCCCCCCTCAACCTGTCTCACAGCAGAAGTGCTGGAATTACAGCCAGAACTGGTTTTTTCCAGGTTCATTCCAACGTGGAAAAGGAAGATGTAAAGTCCTGTGCACCAGAGAGGCCCCCAGGCTGAAGGCAAGGGAACCAGTGGGGACTCTGGGAGCCAGGTACGGCCCCTGATGGGACCTCAGGATTAAAGGTGGGTGCTGAGAAAAGTGGCCAGGCAGAGCACCGAGTCAGAAGTCACTGTGTGCCTGACCCCAGAGGTCAAGGGAAAGACTTTTCAGGAAAAGGGTGTGGTCAATGGTGCCATTACAGCTGGGGATCAGAGAAAAATGACCTCGGACAAAACAACAAACCCTGGCCTGAGGAGGCAGCTCAGCGGCAGAGTGTGCTTCGGATGCTCAGGGCCAATAGTTTGATCTCCAGCACAGCAAAAGAAAACAAAAACAGACCAAAGTAGAAAAAGCAAGCTCCATTAAGGTCTCAGGCCTCATCTGTTCAGCGGCTGTGTGGGTGGAGCTGGAAGGGTGTGGGGCTTCCAACCAAACTCCAGGGGGAGACCCCACCGAGCAGAAGCAGGGTGGGATGAAAATCAAACAAACTGCTCCTTTAAAGCCCACCTGAATGTTTTAGGAACGTCTGGATTGGGGCTTCTCTTTCCTGCAGCAGGATATTTAAAGAAAACAGACCTGAAAGGCTTCAGGTCCAGAGTAAAGAGCCCCTGTGTGCCTCCTTCTGGCCTTGGCTTTGGAAAAGACCGCTTTCCTCATTGCTCTGGATGGTGCCCAAGGCAGCCAGAACCTCATGTCTGAGCCATGCCAACAGCCCAAGTCCCTGCGGATAGTCAGAGTGGACTGGGCACAGACAGATCTTAGCCTTACAAAGGCTTTCACCCCAGGGCCTCACAGCAGGGACTTGGGGGCTTCAGATTGTGCTGCCAGCTGGCAGCCAAGCCCCCCATCCCCCAAGACCAAGCCTAGCTCCTTCCCTTAGAAACAGATAACTTGGCTAAAGGAGAGGGAGCCGAAGGTCACCACGGAAAGGTGAATCAGGCTCAATGCCCAGGAGTTAATGAGGTAGCCTTCCCTCAGCCTTGGCTATTTCCGGATCATCTCAATCCAGAGTGTGTGAAAAGGCGGAGGGCCAAAGAGGGCTGACAGAAACACAAGAGGATGAGCACTCAGGCTGGTGGCCCAGATCTATAATCCCAGCTATTGGAAGGGCTGAGACAGAAGGATTGCAAATTCAGGCTCAGTCTGGGCTAGAGAGCAAGTTCAAGGATAGTACCTGATGTCAGAAACGGGAAAGGACAGTACTTTAGTCTAGCGTGAAGCTGTGGACTCAGTCTCCGGGGTGGGGTGGGAGACTCCTTCACAGAGTCCCTAGACTAAGTAGACTGAGGTGGTCCTCACTCTGAGCTCATCTTAGCTCTTGTCCGAGAGAGGAACAGTGCACACCGTGAAGAGACATCCCATAGTGCAGTCGGTATCAGACGTGGGCTCCACTCTCTTGTTGGTAATGAAGGGTGACTTTGAGAAGCTGGGAGTTGTCTGGGACACACTCCCAGCAGCAGAGCTGGGTCCCACCCTACATCCCAGAGACTCACTCTGCTGTCTCTACCTTAGCACCCTGACCAGGATGGGGCCAGCTGGAGGGCATCTGTCTGTTTCTGCTATGGCTCTCAAAGAGAGATCTAGAAACAAGTGGGCTGGGGAAATTCCCGGCTTGGTTCTCTGCGCGGTACCCTTCCTGGCTGACTTCTTTTTCTCCTTTGCTGCTAGGGGACGAAGGAGGGTTCAGCATGACTCAGGTTCTGCCAAGGATCCTGATGGGCCAGCCAGTGCCGTGTTGAGCTCAGGTCAGAGCCCCGTACATGGAGCCAGAATCGTAGATATGAGGAGCATGGTGGTACAGGCCTGTGATCCCGTTTGCTTGAAAGGCTGTGGCAGGAGGATCACAGGTTCAGGGCCTGACTGGGCTTCAGACCGAGTTCAAGACCAGCCTGAGTAACTCGATAAGATCTTGTCTCAAAATTTAGAACCGTACCCTAGTGATAGGGCACTTGCCTCCCATAGGTGAAAATCTGCATTTGAGCTCCAGGGCTTAAAAACTTTTAAAAGGAATGCCAGGTCAGAGTAGGAGGAGTCTGGGGACTGTCCAGGGTCATGCCCACAAAGGTATAGCAGTGCCTTCCTTGAGGATTAAATGAGCCAATGCAAGCAGAGCATTTAACCCTGGCACACAGAAACGCATTCAAAGTGTCTGTAGTTACTGTCGTCATCCTTACGGCCCTGCTCTCTGATGCCAAGCAGCAAGGTCTCTAGGCCCTTCCTGTTTACAAGGCAGGACCTGGCTCAGCTTTCTTACCACAGGGTGTGGAAAGGACACAAAGCAGACACCTGGAGACAGCTGAGGTGACTCCAGGGGACGCCCTCCCTGATGCCCACATCCGTGGTTTCCTTCTCCCTGAGAAATAAGGTGGCCAGATAACCCATAGGGTCCCCCCAGTTTGGAACCTCTGATTTCCATAGCAAAACAAAACTGTTCCAGTCAGAAGGCAGTTCCGAGTGAGTGCCTGGCTGGGCTGCAGAACCCGGGGGCGGCAGCAGACAAAGGCACCCTGTGCAAATGCTGCCTCCAGCCCTCATGCCCTGTACCCAGATCCCACAGCTTCCAAGAATCACCATTAGACATCCTTACTTGAAAGTCCTCCACTGACTTTGTGTTCCTGGAAGTCATCATCCAGGAAAA
>LOJH01058604.1:1276-11384 GCA_001685095.1 Ellobius talpinus
AATCACCGATCCTTTCTCTTCCTTCTCCAGAGTTGGAACCATACGTCACCTAACAATGTGCCCTGCAGGAATGAAGGTGCTTGTGTTGCTGTTAAGTCAGTTGGATGTTATGATTGCTTCCATGTTTGAACAATTCCTGAAAAATATCTGCTTTAATAAATACTTGTGTTCAGGGTTTGAGTGGACGTTAAGTTTTCAAATGATTTGAGTAAAATATCAAGGAGCCCCTTAGTGGATGGCATAGCAAGAGTGTGTTTAGTTTTGTAAGAACTGTCTACGTGCCTTCCACAGTGTGTTTGTATTGTCCCCAGCAACAGAGGAAACTCCCTGTTCCTGTTCCATCAACATTTGGTGGTGGTAGTTTGGGAGGTAAGTTACCTGTTGTTTGTATTTACAGCTCCTCTGACCACATTTGGTGGCGAACACCTTCATGTGCTTGTCTGTCATTCGAGTGTCTTCTTTAGTGTGGTGTCTGTTAACCTGTTTTGCCTACTTTTCCCATTTTCAGATTAGGTCATCTTTTCTTACTATTGGATTTAAAGAGTTCTTTGACTACTTTGGGCAACCGTCTTTGATCAGCAATGTCTTTTGTGAACATTTTCTCTCTGTGTAGTTGTCTCCCTGTTCTCTTTCTGGTTTCTTTTGAAAAACTTTACAAGACTTTTGTTTTCTCGCAACTTTGGCTTCCATTTGATCTCTTTAGCAAAGAGGTTTTTAATGCGTATTATTTTATCTAAACATGATGCTGACACACATCAAATTAGGGTTCTCTTAGTGAAGACAAGGGAGCACAGATACTGAATTGTGTTTCATCCTGCTCAGGTTCTTTTAACAAAATACCGGAGATTGGGTAATTTATGATTAATAAGAATGTATTTCTCACAGGACTGTGAGCTGAGAAGTTCGTGATCAAGACCCTGGCATGTTCATCATACAGTAGTGGTTTGTCTTCTGGCTGTAGTTGGAACCTTCTAGCTCTGCCTTCACAAGGCAGAAAAGGCATGCTGACTCTTTCATCCACTTCCTTTATTTTTAAATAGGATACATTACAGTAGAAAATAATGGGTTTGCTTTTTTAAAATTGTTTTTATTGTTGTGTGTATGTATCTTTATGATGTATATGTGTGTGAATGTAGGATGCACGTGTGCCATGGTGCACATGAGCACGTCAGAGGACAAGTTTTAGATGTTAATTCTCTCCTGTCACCTTTAAGTGGGCTCTGGGGATAGTCCTCAGGTTGTCAGGCTTGTTCAGCAAACACTTCACTCACTGAACCATCTCTCCAGGCCTGGAAATTCAGGTGGTTTTATGATTCTGATATAAAACAATTGCAGGGGTCAAGGAGATGGTTCAGGGAGAAAGGTGCCTGCCACCAAGTCTGCAGACCTGTGTGACCCCCCAGCACCTGCATGGTAGAAGAAGAGATGTGACTTCTGCAAGTTGTCCCCAGACCTCCACATGTGCTATGGTGCACACTTACATACACGGGTATACACACAGGGATTCAATTAAAGGTCTAGGTATAAAGATTGCAATGTAAAACAAGAGCATACAGACTTTAGTTCAAGGTATAACTTTCATTTATATAAAACTATATGTGTTCATTTTGCCCATAAAAATAACTCTTATATTTCAGCAGCAATATAATGAAATCTAACACAGTTACCAAGAGGACCAGGAGGTCAAGCCATGGATTCAGTCAGGAAATGAACCACTATCCTCAGACGTTGGCTGTGGTTTACTGTTTATTGCAATGCAGGCATTGTTTTTGAACCAATCTGTTGAAACTTGCACGGAAAACTTTGCTCCTCAATGATATCTGTTCTACTGCCCAAAGGAGTTGCTCTCTGAGTCATCCTAGCCGGGGCTTACATGCTGCTGAATCAAGATTGCCTCAGAATGACGTGTTGTGAGACAACCGGCCAGAAACCAGAATAAGGAGACTCAGGAGTGGGTAATTGGCAGCTTGTCCTGAGACTCATTTTCCATATGTGCTGCTCTCCCACCCATCTGCCAGGGCAGGCTTGCAGTTTTCATTGTATTCGTTAGTAGACAATATGCTTTAGTAAGCTAGCATTCGGAGACAGGCAAGAATCTCATTATGCTGTGCACAGCCCCCTCTTTTGGAGGCAACCAATGCTATCAGTCTTTAATGTCTTGTAATGTATGTAGCTATTTGTCCTAGGGATTGAATCCATGAATGTTAAATATATAGTGAACCATCGGAATACACCCTCATTCCTTGTTTACTTCATTCTCTGCAATTCCTAGTAGTCATACGAGTAGAGAACAGCAAATTAACAGCAATAACCAAATTTATGGTCTTTTGTTTTACCACTAGACTACAAAAAAACAAAGTCTTGACACTATAATTTCTCAATAAATACTTCACTGTAAATTTATCAAAAAATGAGGACTTTTCTCCTTGACAGCTAGTTTCCAGAGTCCTGGAGATGCAGTGTAGGCCAGCTGGCTAGAAAGGGCATCTAAATGGTCTAAGCAGAAATGATGCCTATAGTCTACAAGACCAGCCCCTAAGACATGCCCATTTGGTGGCACCACTGTTATGAGTGCACTAACTGCTCTTTGATTGGATTTGAGAGCTGCTCCAAGGACAAAATCCATGCTGAGCACTGTGGACCTGTTAAAAAGCAACAACAAAAAACTCAAAAAGAAAAAAAAAACAAACAAAAAACAGAAACAAAACCAGATCATCGCCAGGTGGTGGTGGTACACGCCTTTAATTCCAGCACTTGAGAGGCAGAGGCAGGCAGATGTCTGTGAGTTCAAGGCCAGCCTGCACTACACAGTGAGTTCTAGGACAGCCAGTGTTCCACAGAGAAACCCTATTTCAAAAAACAAACAAATAAAAATATCATTGTGGGAGAAGTCATAAGTGAACATCGGAGAGACCCACAAGCACTTCAGAAAAGATCATGGCTATTTGCACTGCACGCTCTAAGGCTACACTGTGGAAGAAGGGCAGAAAGAATGTAAGCGCTGAAAGACAAGGAGAAGGACTGTGGAATGTGATCTCCTGGCCCAGACATAACCATAGCAGTCCTGAATTCACAGAGCTGCAGGTACCTGCATGGGTCTTCACAGGCCCTGGCCAGTCAACAGTCAGGCTTGGAGAAAGGGGAGGGGCCAGGGGCCCTACCCCTCACCACTGAACTCTTTACTGCTGGGAGATTCAGGGAGAGGGGAGCTGTACTCATTTGTGACCCTCTGATGACCGCACCAGACTCCAATGCCTAGTTCCAATCCCATGGTCTCACCAGTGGCCATGGTTAAAGTGAATAAGTCAAACAACTGAAAGTCTGCGAAAGATGCTGGTAATGTTTGGGAGAGGGGCATAAAGAGATGCGAAGATATAAGAGAGAGTGTCTGAGAGTAGTCAGAATTCACTACATACATCCATGAAACTGTCAAACAAAAGTAGTCAGAATTCACTACATACATACATGAAACTCAAACAAAAGTAGTCAGAATTCACTACATACATCCATGAAACTGTCAAACAAAAGTAGTCAGAATTCACTACATACATAATGAAACTGTCAAACAAAAATTCATTTTAAAAGTTTCTAAAAATGAGGACCTTGATAACAATAGCATACACTTTCTCCAAATTAACCACAATGTCTTGGTTATCAAACAATCTGTTGTGAGGTGAGCCAACCGCTGCCTACATTTCTGTGGTAGCATCATGATTTATTTTTTATTGTTGGCTTGCTCAAATCACACATTGTATTTTAATCTGTTTGCACAAAGCATCTTTAAACTGTCCAACTGTTTGTTCTTTTTTTTCCTTTCTTTTTCTTTTTCTCTCTCATATTGGTTTACAACTTTGGAAGGTTATTTTTTAAGTTTAAATTTATCAACTCCTTTAATTTATGGACTCAACTAAATATTTTTATTTTTTTTACCTTGTCTAGATAAACAAACTTGATTGGTATCAATGAGAAGTGAGGGAACTCACTGTTTGATAGAGATGAAGAATTGGAATTTTCCTTCTTTCTTTGCTTCCTTTTTATGCCTTATACTAATTAATATCAAATCCAACTAGCCTTCCTTTCAAAATTTATCCAGAATCCAAGTAATTCTCCCCCCCCCATTCCGACCTTCCTTGGGTCCAGCCATGGGTCACTATCTTTCACCTGAACTTTGGCTGTGGCTTCCTGGTGTTTCTCCCCATTTCTTCCTGTCAGAGAGAGTCTCCTAAAAACCCAAGTTACGTGATCTTAGTCTCCACCTCAAACTCTTCCAATAGCTCTTTCAGAAAAGCTGAAATCTTCAGAACCCTGCCAGTTCCTTTATGATCTGTCCCTACAGCCTTTTGACCTCTACCCGCCTTTCACTCTCATCCTCCCATTACAGTCTCTTGACCTTACCTGTCAATCATCCTCATCCCCCCACATACTCTGCCACACTGTTCTCCGTGTTTCCCTTAAACTTACCAGTAGTACCATTTCCGCCTGGCTTGCCTTTTTCACCAGAGAGCCACATTAAATGACTCACCTAAATGTCATCTTCTAAGAAAGCCTCCCTGACCACCCTGTTTAAAATTTCAATCTCTACTGCATTGCCAATCAGCCTTTGTTTATCTGTATAGCATTCAACACCCACTAAGGACTGATGGGACTTGCCTATTTGTGTGCCATCTCTTTCCCTTAGGATGTAATCACCACGAAGGGAGAGATTTTATCCATCATGTTCACTGCTGAATAGCAGCGTTCAGAACATTGCTCAATACATGAATAATTTTGGACACTCAAAGAAACCTTTCTGCTTTCTTTTGCATAACCCTTCCTTGTCTAGAACAAAGTACAGAGCTGACTAACTCTTCTAATAATTTTCATTCTTGATATGGAAGCAAAATTGCTTTTTACGTTGGGCAAGATGAATTATTGTTCTGGAAGTACAAGCACTAAAAACTAGTATTCTTGAATTATGACCCCCTCAAAATCTGTATGTTGGGCAGGCAAGTTGACTTGGGGGAAAGTGCTTGCCTCCAAGCCTTGGGCATGAGTTCTAGTCCCCCAAACTCACATGGTGGCAGGAGAAAATTGGCTCCCGCAAGTGGTCCTCTGGCCCCTACATATGTGCTGTGGCATGTACACACAGACAAGCACAAATGTAATACAAACATTTTAAATCCATATGTTGAAGGTGTAGCCCTCAGTACCTCAGAATATGACCTGGTTTCTCAAGTAGTGTTATTGCAGATGTAATTTAAGCCAAGGTCATCTTGGAGGAGGTTGGCTGGGTCCTATGTGCTATGACCAATGTCCTGGTAAGAAGAGGCATTTTCATTACAGAAGAACAAATAGAATGTGAGAGGCCATTATGAGAAGGTAAGACAAAGGTCTGCAAGGTGAAGATGGGGAGATAGAGACAAGGAGGGCCCCACCCACTGCTCTTGCGCTCTTTGGCTCATCGGGGATGGTGCCCAGGACCTGAGGTGCTAGGAATCTGCTGCTGAGCTGCATCCTGACCAGGCCTTCTCTCCAGAGGATCTAGTCAGCACACTTAGACATGAGGACTGGAGCTTCAGGATAGAGGTTCTTTTCAGATTATATTATGCTTCCCAGTTTAACACATACTAATTTATTTCTTGACACTCAGCAATCATCTGTTCAAACTACTGGTGCCCTTTACTTGAAGCAAGAGTTACAAAAACACCATCTTGCGTGCTGTTTTCTCTTGGCCCATTAAACTATTTAACAGAAAGAATCTCTGTGTCTTTGCTCATGGAGCATTTCCTGATTGATAGTAGGAAAAAGTATCCTTTTTATTAGTGATGACAGTTGGGCAGTGTCTCTTGCAGAAGAATGTTAAAAATATTGCTGTTGGCTTCCCAGGAGTTCAATCTGTGTTTTGATAACCGTGATCAGCCCCTGAACTTGCTATTCTCTGTGTGACTACCAGAATACGTACTCTGCATCTCTCAATTATGTGGCATGTTACATCCCCAGCAAAGGCTGTTTCTCCTCATTCGCTACCCTCACTGATTTGTCTTTATATTTTGTATACAATTATGTAATCTTTGAAAACCTAATATGTTTTAAAACCATTATTTGTTACATGCATATGTTCTCGTCATTCTCAATGGGGCTTTAGAAAGCAGCCGAGCATGTGGTTAGCCAAGAAGGGAGAGCCAAAGGTGTGTGCAGACTGGGCATTTGCTGGCTTCCTCCAGCAATTTGTGTGTAGGGGCTCATATTAGAAACTTTTAAAAAAATGTCTTTGGCATATGAAGTGGATTTACTTTAAATTTTTATTTTTCTATCGATCTGTCTGTCTGTCTGTCTGTCTGTCTGTTGTGTGTCCACAAGAGTAAGTACATACACTGCAAGAGTATGGAGGTCAGAGGGCAACCGCAGAAGTCTGTTCTCTCCTGCCATGTGGGTTCCAGATACTGAACTCAAGTTCCAGGCCTTGTGGCCAGCGCCTTCCCCAATGACACATCCTGCAGGCCCGTGAGTTTACTTTAAAGTTCACAGTCCTCCAGAGTTACATCAGACGTGTGGCAAGGGTTGCACACTGAAGTATTTGGTTAAATCTTGTATAGGTGAATTGTAGCCATATACATGTGAAAAAATTCTCCTTACACCTTTGTAAGACAGAGGGTTGAGGAACTTTCACGTACAGAATTTTTTTTATTTGTGGTAGGAAATCAAATTATTTCACTTCTCCTAAAATGGTAAAATAAAGGGCTTATACACACACCAGAACCATTGCTGGACTCAAGCAAAAATAAGTCTATAACCCTTTCTTCAGTCACCATCATTTTCAGTCATAAAACCACAGCTGACATTGGCACAACCTTAATGATGATCAGTCTTTGTCCTTGAAGAAGTTCAAGGTCACAGCTGAGGTAAGACCTGGGTGCCGGCTCTTAGACTGTGTGGACTCCTCCATGTTTGACTCAAACTTTTACTAAAACATTTACTCTAAACTTTCATGACTAGAAAATTATTCTAGTCAGGCTGTGGTGGCACACACCTTTTATTCCAGCACCCCGGAGACAGAGGCAGCAGAATCTCTGAGTTCAAGCTCAGGCTGGTCTATAGTGTAAGTTCCAGGACAGCCATGGTACACAGAGAAACCCTGACACGAAAAACCATTAAGGGAAAAAAAACACAAAACAAAACAAAAAGGACTCTAGGGCTGGGGAGACAGCCATGGGCCCACACAAAATCAACAAATGCAATTTTCAGCTCTCGGGCATCAAGCAAAAGGCTCAGAGAGTGCTGGCACCTGCTGCACCATAGCAGGAGGGAACCAATCCCTGAGATTGTCCTGTCTTTACAGGCGGGCTGTGGCGTGCGCTCAGGGCTGTGTGTGAGCACACACGCATGTGTAAACAAAGGTTTATATTTTGAAAAACTTCCGTGACTTTCTTCAGCAAAGAAAGGATATGTTGAGAAGCCATGCTGTTTGCCGTCACTTCTCAGGTTTTGACTCTGCTTACTCAGGCAAGAGACACTGTGGCCCGGAGAACCATTGCTGGAAATGTGCGGCGTTGTTTGGTTCTTGTCCCTCCTCTGTCACTGTCTCAAAGAAAATGTATAGTGTGTGCTTTTTTTTATCATGCCTGAAATTAAAATTAACCGGTCCAGGTACTTTTCTTTTAGGTATTCAGCCTGAGGAGAGACAATCGTCTTTCCAGAATTGCTAGCAAAATGGCTCTCATTCTGGGCGTGCATCCGGACGGCCCTGTTTACTTTGCGCTCCTGGTGGTAGTGCATTACCCACAGCCACCAAACTCTTCTAGGGAGTGAAGGGGAAATATGACTCCCAGCAGGGCGACCAATCTAAATCATTTTTTGTTTCTCATTTTAAAAGCCCCTTTATAAAACCCACAAGCTTTTGCCAAGCTCTTCAAACAGTCTTTCAGCCACACCACAAGTTGCACCCCTGCCTCTGAGCCTTGACTGATTGCAGGGGCAGCTGCGTGGGTGGCTTTAGCCCTGTGCTGCAGGCTTTTATGTGGTTTTTTTTTTTTTTGGCTGATGGGCTATTTCAGCCTCCTTGTCGGCGTGGGCAGCCTCTCTCAAATGGCTGTGATGAACACATCTTTAGTCATTTGAGAAAATATTCGGTGAAAATTCCTCACGATGTAAACACGAATTTGTCTTTTCCCCCCAGATTGGAAACTTTTCTGACTCAGAAAACTGCAAAGGACTTGGAAGGATTAGATCGCTCATGTTATCAAGTAAGACGCCAATAACCCATCAGTGTTCTAGCGTTCAAAGCCCTGAACTCTTTCTTTTTAATTGCAAGACAAAATTAAACAAGGAGGAAAAAAAATTGTGCTGCGTCACTCGACATGACTTAGTACATAGTTAGGCACAGAATGAAGCTAACAGCCCGATCTTGGTCACCTATGACTTACCAACCATCCATATGCTGGGGGGGGTTGTGTTAGGTGATCTGGCTAAGAAAATAAAACTCATTGTAGGGTGTGGTCTTTGGAGAGCAGGAGCTGGAATTAAGAGTGTAAAAACTGGGCGCAGGAGATGGCTCAGTGGTAAAGCTCTTGCCTGCAGAGTCTGAGGGCCTGAATTCAGAACTCAAGGGAAGCCGTATGTTGAATTTTCTACCTGTCATCCCAGCACTCCAATGGTAAGATGGGAGGTCGAGGCAGGAGAATTCCTGGGAGTTTGCCGTCCAGCTATCCTGACATACACAGAAACAAGAGACTAAGTCTTGGGAGTTTAAACTTTGTTTGACCTTAATACAAAATGGAGACTTTGCCCAGACTGAGGATGGCTTCATTTAGGTTTCTTCTCACAGAAGTCCGTGTAGATAAAAGCAAGCTTGGGAGCATCACTCCTCCTCTGTCTCTGCTTCGATTTCTGCCTCTGGCGTCCTGCCTGGAGTTCCTGTCTAGGCTTCCTCTGCTGATGTGTAAGCTAAATAAACCCTTTCCTTCTCGTGTGGCTTTTATCATGGTTTTTCTTACAATGATAGGGAGCAAACTAAGAGCCCAGGTTTCTCTGGGAAAAGCCCACATATTTGGAGCGTTGTGGTGAATCCTAGAGAAGCCAACAGCTGCAGGCTGCCAGCTGTCCAGTCCCTTCCTCTTGGTCAGTAAGTCTTTCTCCGTGACTTTCAGAAACAGCCCCACAAGGCTATATGGATCTAATTTTCTGACAGCTATTTAGACAGAGGGTAGCTAATATGATAAGACACCGTCTGTTTCTGCACTTGGCCCCAAGGCCACGAGTCCTGCGATCGTCTCCTGTGTTTCCCTTGTCACACCCTCACTACCACCTGTGCTGGTAGTTTTGGCTTTGGCAGTTTTTCAAAAGAATCTACATCTTCCTGAAGCATAAACTTCCCTGGTCAAGCTTGTGACGTGTTTCTATTCACAGAGATCAAAAGCACCTACGGGTGTTCAGGTTGGCTCACCCGGATCCCTCCTTGTCTGTGTTGTATGTCAGGAAACAGCCTTTCTTTTGCCTCTCAGGGCCAATGACTCCTGACAAAGAGGTGACTTCTCTGGACAAAAACTGGAATGTTCAGGGTCGCAAGGCTGAATGCATGGTCAGGAATGACTGACAGTACTGGGGAGTCCATTCCTCTCCTATCCTTTGGATCCAGACTCTTCCTGCCCAGAACACAGTGCCAGCAAAATACCTCTGATTCAACGAATGCACTGCACCCTAGAGGCTGTGGGCGGTATTGCAACTCCACCGTGTATTGCTTTTGAGCTGGAACTGAGCCCTAGCTGCCTAATGTGGAAGAATTCCAGGAAAAGCTGTTAGCAAAGAGTTGCCTTTCTTCTTCTCTGACCTTGTGAGCTTATATAATCTTCCGCTAGAAGACCAAGCAAGCTGGCAGGGAAGTCTAGGACACGTAGTTTGAGGAACCTTCTGAAGGCTGGGCTAACATGTTCCTGAATTGTTGGTGATGGTGGCTTATTATAGACTGAGCGCCCTGCTAGGAGAATAACACCTAAAATACGTGATTTGTGTTGTGAAATATTATACTGCCCTAAGGAGTAAACAAGTACGCGCAAGCCAGCCGCACGGATAAATGTCAAGGCAACACTGGGGAGGGCAGGAAACACGGGGCGGGGGAGGGCGGGACACACGG
>LOJH01058606.1:0-11384 GCA_001685095.1 Ellobius talpinus
GTGTTCCCCTTATTCCACAACCTCTCCAGCATAGGCTATCATTGGTGTTTTTGAACAATTATTTACAAATATAGAAAGCAAATGGGAGAAAATCAAAAGCACTTTACTGGGGGCTTCAAGAGGACTTCAGAAAGTCACTTATTATTACATGAAAAGACCATTGAAAATGTTGGGTTCTTCCCTATGAGCTGTTGGTCATGGAGTCCCTTAGTTCCCCTCAAATCTCCACCCCTACAAAATTTGGACAATTACAATTGCTCTTACCTGCTCAACAAATCTAGACATTAAGACCACATCCACATTCTTAAAGGTACCATATGTCCTAGTCACAAGACACAAAAGAACAGATTTGCAATCATAGTATCAAAATTTATAGCATAGATTACTGGGGGGGTTATTAACAGCAGTCTAACTCAGCCTTGGACCCTGGGTATAAAACTACTAAGTAGGTTATGTCTATTCATGAAATACTGGAAAGTCTGATACAAGGGTAACCAACCACTTTCTGATTGGAGTTGATGCCCATTTGTGAAAGATGGAATTGAAGTCTATTTGCTATAATCTGGTTAAAAGCCTGTTTTCATGCTTCTACATGATCTATTTCCAGAAAGTTTGCAACCATTCCCAATTACTTCTCTGGTTACTTTTCTAGTCTCGTTGATCCTCTTCCTCTCCTCTGATGCTTTTCTCTGGGCTTAGTGACTACACATGAATTTGCTGATATTTTAAATATTGTCTGCTACCCCATAGCCTCTTAGTCAGAGCCTACGTATGGTCCCATGTCTCTGTCTCTGTTGTGGATGTGATACATATGTTTAAATTATGTCTCTATTGTTATATTTATCACTAAGACTCAGAAGTCAAAGACTGAGTAAAAACCTGCTTGTTCAGAGTGGCTGAGTAGCAACTAACTAGCCTTGTTTTTTGCCAGAGACACCACAAGAGACAAGCCTCTTCCCTTGTCCCAGAACCAAGAGAGCTCAAACTCCAAATCCTTCCTCTTTCCTTCCTGTGTATCTTTAATCCAAATTGCTGGCTTCTCTGTGTCCAATTCTGGTCAGCTAGTCACTGTCTCTGCCTCCTCATTGAAGGTATTATTTTTTTGGATTGTCTCAGGAGTATCAGAGTGTGAGCAAGGTAGCCTATGATACTCCTCACCTCCCCCTTCCTTCAACTTCTGAACTCTGTGTGTGTGTGTGTTTCTGTGTGTACACTTTGGGACAATGGCCTTTCATCCTGTCCCTTGTACTATTTTTAATGAAATGCTGATTGGCCAGTAGCCAGGCAGTAAGTACAGGCAGGGTGACCAGACAGGAAGTAGAGGTGGGCAACTAGAATGGAGAATTCTGGGAACAGGAAAGCTCGTTTTCCAGTCATGACCCAGCTGCAGAAGAAGCAAGATGTGACTGCCTTACTGAAAAAGGTACCAAGCCATGTGGCCAATATAGACAAGAATTATTGGCTAATATAAGTTATAAGAATTAGTTAATAAGAAGATCCTGAGATACTGGGCCAATCAGTTTATAATTGATATAGACCTCTGTGTAATTCTTTGGGACTGAATGACTGCAGGACCAGGCAGGACAGAAACCTCAGTCAACATGTGTGTATGTGTGTGTGCCAATGACTTTCACCACAGTTGTTTACTAGTTCACATGAGTGCATGCATGAGGATTTGTTTACTAGTGTGTGCCTTAACAGTGGATAAGCACTTGAAAAAAGTTTCTCTCTCTCATCAGTTACTCACTGAATTTATTTATTTATATTCTCTGAATATAAATACTCAATGTTGGGTGGACTCACATGGACTCCTCTCTCTTCCATGTCAGGATTATGGTAGGCTCAACCAACAGACCCTGTGCGGGTAACATAGAAGTTGTTAATGCAAGACTTCATCAGCCATGCCATGGCCAGAAGCTAGTGTTTCACTTACTCTTACCTTTTTCCAGATCTTCCTTTCTTTCTGCCCATTTCCTTGAGCTGGGGAGGATGTAATATAACTATCTCAATTACAGATCAGCATTCCACAGTCACCTAATTTCAGCACTTTAGTCACACTTTCAGTGACTCCTCACTACTATGAAAAAAAAGAAGAAAAGAAGAATCCACTTTACTGCTCTCAGTCAATACATCACAGATATCTGTCTGACCCAGAATTTATCAGCAAAAGCCAAAGCAAGGCATCAGCCTATGATAAAAGGATTGCAGGATAGATACACAATGGGGTTTCATTCAGCTATCCAAAGAGTGAAATTATGTCATTTGCTTATAAATTGCAGAAACTCAAGATCATTATATCAAAGAAAAATAAGTTAGACTCAGATCCTCATATAGAAAATCTAGTTTTGAATATAAACAGATAAATATGAGAGTGAATAAATGTCCATATATATGATATGCAAGTAGAAGGGGGACTACAAGTGGAGATAAAAGAGCAAAAAAGAGAATAAAAGAGGACAAATGGGGAATAAATACAATAGTACATATTTCTCTTAAGTTGAATCTAAATTCGAATGGAATCACAAACATACACATGTGAAATAAAAGCAAAAGTGCAGATGTTTGAGGACTGGATGGGTGAATGTACTGTGGGTGAAAAATAAATACATTACAATGGTAAACAAATCAAAATAGCATCATAAAGCCAATTATTTTGTTCTGCCTTATTATATATGTGTGCACCTGGGCTTTTGAGCTTACTCATTGCTCTTATTACCATGGCCATGCCATTCCTCAGCCAAGCAAGCTACTTCTGTGATGCCCTATGATAAAGTCTATACCTTGTTAACTGGACAAATATTTTATTGATAGTTGTTATACCCATTAGCATTTTTTTACATTTGTTTCCTTGTAACGAAATTAGTACAGGCAGAAATCTTGATTTAAGAATGTTACGGTTGCTAAAGGTTCCGCTATTTTCTGTAAAGCAAAGGTTTAACGCTTTGTCAACCACCAAGTCCAGGCAAGGGAAAGCTGAGAGTGAAAGAAATAGCAGAGGAAGGACAGCATTGTCTTCACTAACTGCTCTACAATAAGTTGCTTTGAGGGGGGTTGTACTTCGTTCCATTAACTGCCCCACGCCCCTCTAACATGCCCCAGGCAAGAAGACCCATGGGAACCATGGTAGAGTTGATAGCTGAACAAGAGTAAATCTCAGAAGGGAATGCACTGGGCTATGATGTCTAAGAAAATTGTAGACAGGGAGGATTGCAAGACAGATGATGACAGCAGCTCATTCTGAAGTTGCTGCCATGTTTACACTTCAGTCTTGATTCCCATAGATCAGTTATAATTTCATAAACTACTCTAATACATGGTGACGCCTGCATCTATGCCTGTCTTTGTATCTTTTTCCCTCGCTCCACGGGGTGATATCTACACTTCAGTACAACATTGCTTCCACTCCACAGTTCCCGTCTCTCATTCCCTCACAGATATTTCCACTTTTATGTTTGTTGAGTTTTACTCTGTCTTGATGTTTGTTCACAAGACACATATTCATTCATCGGAAATAAGGTATTATCTTTATAACCAGGAAATATTGCCTCTATAATACTGTATTTAAATTCTGCCCCAAACTAAATAAGATCCTCTGTGTCTCCTTCATCTGTTTTCACCATATAGTACATAGCTACTAGAAAGTAAATGAAATTTTGAATGTTTGCCCAGAAATTTCCTTGAACAGATCTCTTGCTTCATCAGCTATGGGGTCCAGTTTTCCGTGTCCATTTGAAAGTATCAGATGCCATTTGTGTTTAACTCTCCATCACTACTTAGAAAGAATTTAGATTCTTCCAGTGTCCAATTGGCACTTCCTCCCAGTTTGTTTAAGCCCTCACTGAAACCTCTGCAAATAAGGTCATAGACTGTCTGCTGTAGAGGGAACCCCAAGTCTAATAACTTACTTTTGATGTTTGCTTTCTATGTAGATTTTTTTTCTGATCGTCTTCACTTTTGTTTCATGGATTCATCTACTTCACTCCATGTTAATCGTTCTTGATGACTAATAATTTATCTCTAACTGATCACATTGAAAAACTCATGTTCATGTAATCACTTCAGGCCCACCCTCATGTTTAAAGATGTTCCATAGTAGATTTTGAGGTTGAGGAAAAATGACACATAGACCCTATAGCTTGAAAATGCATAACAAACATGAGCCATTTATTAAAACTTCTGTAGATGTTATTTGTCAACTAACCAGTTTAAAATATATAAGCATAATATGATCAAAATATATAAAGCTAAGATTCTTAAAACCTGGGGTATTTTTTGAAATTCTAACACTCATAAGTGAATCCATTGCTCTTTCCTGCACATAGACTTTCTCCTGTAATTTCCTACTATCCTTTTATTAGTCATAGAACAATTCTTGTTGAAACTAAGTATGTCATGAAGAGAACTGATGAAACCACAGACCTAGAATTTTATATCAGATTAATTCAAATTTTCTATACTTCTTGTTTCCTCACTGTTTTCTGTATCAGTTCTATCTTCCAGACAGTCACATCATCCTGATGTTCCTTTTCAATGCCCACACCTTCATCATTTGTATATTCCCATCAACCAAAGCCCCACATTTACCATAACACAGGGGCAAATACTTAGTGTTTTATGAACACTATCCCAGCTATAAATGTCACAAATCCTTCCAAAACTCTAGGTCTTCTTCATCATAGATGGCTTTTCCCTGCATGCCCCTTTAGATACATGAGAGTGAGATTCACACTCCTGTTTGTTCTCTGTTGTGGAAAATGCATTTCTATTTGGCTGTTCAATTCTGAGTGCTCTGAATTTTCTGTGCCTTCATTATAATTTTGCTCTCCTTGTTTCACAGAGCTGATTTTTCCTAAAACTCTTGGTTATTTGTGACTGTGTATTTTTTGGAGTGGCAAGGAAACAGAATTCTCTTAGGTATGTTCTTGGATGTGACTTTGACATTGTATGTGGGCATTTAGCCTATTGCTGTTGCAGTAAATTTTGTTTGAAAGTACTTTATCCAAACCCATTTCACACATTTGTCATTACTAAGACATGCTTTAACTTTGTTCCTAGCTACATCTATATTAACCAGTTTTTATGCATTTTATACACTATGGATTTAAAATGAAAGAAATAGTTTCAATATGTGCTGTATACCACTATAAAAATAACATATTCCACTATATTTTATGTTGTTTCATAAACAACTGAGAGGGATCATCATTTCATCATCTTGGTTGCACAATAGCTGGAAAAACTATCTTAAAGGTAGCAAGAGCTTAATTAGTTTGCTGAATGATTCAACTCAATCCCTGAGTTCACATTCATGATTTATTTCTGACATGGTTTGGGGAATAAAATTTTAAAGTGGCAGGAACTCTAGCATCTCTCCTAGCAAATGTTCATTCTTTGAGACAGATGCAGGGATTATCAGAGGAAGCTTGGACTTAGGAACAATCTCACTTTCTCTGGTCATTTTCAGCTCACACTATTCTTACTCCCACAATAAATACTTATTCAATAATTAGTGTCTTTCAAGTATTCTCACGCTATACATTTGCAAGAGTGAATACAATACAATTCTGTAGTAAGAAAAATATAAGAATCTAGCCATACAGTGTTAGAACAGGGACATATATCATACCTCTTGTTTTCAAGGAGGCCAGTATGCTGGAACAGATGGTGTCACAGTGAAGTACCAAATGATGCTGAAATAGAGGCAATGAAGGCAGATTGTGCAGAAAATCTTAAGCCAGTTTTGGAGATCTGGGTTTTTTTTTTTACCTCTACCAGAAACAGTGGATTTGAGTGAAGAAATGACATTATTTTAATATCTTAGCGATACCCATGATGTATTAGACTTCCACACATATGTTTGTTAGGAACAGCACAACCAGGTCAGATGTCATTGCCATTATATAGATATGAGGTGATGATGCAGATTCTGAGCCACTAACCTGCATTGCCAGATTTAAGGCAAAAAATTAACACCTCTTTCAGGAATATTCTACAATCCATGCAAGTTTTATTGAACAAAAATAAAATGAAGAGATATTTGAAACCTATAAACCAAAAGGGGATTTCTCCCTTCCCCTTTTTAAGATAACATTTGATTCTTCAGGCCTTTATTGGATGGGGTGGATTTACTGTAGAGTAGGGACTTCAGATGACCTGCTGTCCCTGTGTCTCTTTGCAGTGGGAGTCATTTCCTGTGTCTGCTATCATCACTGCAGCAGTCACTCTTCATATTTTTTTTGTTCTAAATCTGCCTTTGGTACGAAAAGACATCATGACCACAGTAATTATTAATTGGGTCTGGCTTACAGTTTCAGAAGTTTAGTACATTATTCTCATGGTGGAAAACAGCTACATGCAGGCAGACATGGTGCTGGAGAAATCACTGAGAGTTCTACATCTTGATCTGCAGATAGCAAGAAGTAAACTGAGACATACTTTCTCCAACAAGGGCATACCTACTCCAACAAGGCCACACCTCCTCATAATATCACTTCCTGATCCTAGTGTGACAATTACATTCAAATTACTACCTCTTTTTTATTTTATATTATTTTTAATTTATTTTTTAAATTTTATTTTAAATTCCAACCATAGTTTTCCTTCTTACCCCTCCTTTAGCCCCTTCTTCCACTCCCTCTCATCTCCCACCCAACCCACACCATACCCAGTGCTCCCAAAGGGTAAGAGCTCCCTTGAGGAGATAACAAAGCCTGGCCCACTAAGCTGAGGGAGGGCCAAGTCCCTCCCCACTGCATTAAGGCTGAGCATGATATCCCACCATAGGGAATGGGCTCCAAAAATCTAACTCATGCACCAGGGATAGATCCTGGTCCTGATGCCAGGTGTCTCTCAAATAGACCATGTTACACAACTGTCTCCCACATGTAGAGGGCCTAATTCAGTCCCTTGGAGGCTCCACATCTGTCAGTCTGGAGCTTGGTTAAGTTGAGTTACCATGAGCTTAGCTAAGTTGTTTCTGTAGATTTCCCCTTCATGATCTTGACCTCCCTTGTTCTTATATTCCCTCTTCCCACTCTCTGGCTGAATTCCCAGAGCTCAACTAGTGCTTAATTGTAGATCTCTGCATCTGGTTTCATCAGTTATGGAATAAACAGTCTATGATGATATTTGGGGTATTCAGCAATCTGATTATAGGGGAAGCCAGATCAGGCACCCTCTCCACTATTGCTAGGAGCCTTAGCTGGGGTCATCCTTGTGAATGCCTGGGAACTTCCTTAGCACCAGGTTTCTCTTTCACCCCATAATGGCTCTCTGAATCAAGGTATCTCTTTCATTGCTCTCCCACCCCATCCCTCCCCGAATTCTACCACTTCTTGCTGATGCAGAAATTATTGATATTTATGAGTCCAGTCAGAAACTGAACAATAATTTAAGTAAGAAGAAATTAATGTAAATGATCACAGGAAGTAACTCTGAGGAAAAACACTCAATAGGACTAAAGGAGTGTCCCCAAGAGAGGGCTCCCAGAGGGTATAAAGTTTACAGAAGAAGGTACAAGTAGCAGCTCACTGGATACTTGAGAACTTTTATGAGCTTTCTTGAATTAAGCAAAGCTCTCAGAGAGTAATGAGGAACCTTGGTGAATGTCAAGTTGAAACTAATAGCCATAAGAAAGAATAAGTTCAACGCGACAGGCACATGACTGATACACAGAATCCCGATAGGAACCTGACATACTTGGAGCGAGCCTGGGTACTGTGGTACAAATGGGGTCTGCTGATGTAGGTGAGATGAAGCTAGAGAGGATCGGAGGAGCAGTGCATCTTCTGCAACGTTGAATAGATTGACATTCTGTAGTCTTAGGGACCGTAAAGTACCTCTAGGAAAGGCTAGAAGTGCACAGTCTCACAGAACTTCAAGGTCAGGGTCTAGTTTCATTTTAGTTACCATGATAAAAAATACTAACAAAAAAGCAACTTAGAGGAGAAAAGGTTCATTTCAGTTTACATTTCAGATAACAGTCCATGTTATCTGGGAAGTCAATGAATCAATAACTTAAAACAACCAGTGTCAAATCATTTATTTATAATATGGAGATGAATAAACTCATTTGCTTGTTTGTCTTTGCTCAGCTCAAATTCTCCACTTGCATATACCAATCATTTTAATTAAGGCAATTTCCCCACAGGAATACTCATAGGCCAACTCAGGATAGACAACCTCTCATTAAGACTCTGTTTCGAGGTGAATCTAGGTTGTCTTAAATTGACGGTTAAAGCCAGTCCTTGAACAGGGTGAAGACATCACTGGCCTTGCACTGTCACTCCTGAGCTCTGATAAATGATATCAACTTCTTGTTGAAAAATAATGGCAAAAAATTGGTGATACCACTCTATTTTCACAGTAGAAAAGTGATAAATTCAGTACCATGCAAGTACCTAAAAGAATTTCTGTTCATGTGAAATGAATCAATTATAAATTAAAACCCAAAATGATTCCATAAGACATTTTTCATGTATTTAGACTGGCAGGTATACATACACTGTGTTCTAGTGTACATCCATATGTTTATGGACAATAACTACCATTAAAATAGTAAGAACAATAGATCCCGCCCTAGGGCCTATGACCTCCCACACCGTGGGTTTATTACCGGTTATAGAACCAGGTATAATTTCTCTTCTGTGGCGTAGGCCTCAAGTTCAGCCAGAGAGCAGGTGATTATCTTCATATCAATCATATCACGACATCATCAAAGGACATATTTTGTCTGACAGCGGTATTATAGCATGCAGGGTCCAGCCCTGGGTAAGACCACTGCTGCCTTTTATCCCCACTAAATTCCAGCATACACCCTGTGGTGCGAGTAAAGCTAACCAGCAGAGAGTGTGCTATTATTTTTCTAAATAGTCTTGTGTCAATATGCTTTCTAAATATTTACATTTGTAAACATAGATTTGTACTGCTCTCAACATTCCACAGAGAGGCTTCTTTTGCCAGTTTATGATGCTTCATGCAGAGATGCATAACTGTTCAAATTGCTGAAAATAAATGAATGTGAGGACTCAGCCATGGGTAGAACATTTATATAAAGTTCTCTCTCCTGCTCTCAGGTGTGAGGAATATTGTGAGACAGGGTACAGAAAGAATATATAGTTGGAGGTTGGGAAAAGTGTTGTGAAAGGCTGCCTGTTGAAAATGACATCATTATTAAAAAAACAAAAGAAAATGACATTATTGTTGCATACATGAACTCATAGCATCTGTGATTATCTCCACAAGTCCTGCATTAGATCAAGCTTGTCACAAATTCCAACATGGATGAAGGAGGCTTGGTAAGGTCTTACCCCTAGCTAAGAAGTTATTGACACTTGATAATAGCTCGGGGTCAGGGTGTCAGTTTTCTTTGTATGACTACACTGGATAGCTCCACAGCCATATGTGCATATGAATGGCACAAATTAGAATCAGTGGGTTATTACCCCCTCCCCAAAAAAAGACATCAATTTTGGGGAGAGATGTTTGTGAGGAGCCTTAGAGGAACTGGAGAGGCAAATTAGGGTTCTGGATTATAAAAACATATTATATATATATACATATATATGACATTTTTACATAAGTAAAATATTATTTTAAACTGGTAAGTATACAGATACTATTTCATAATTTTTTTGCTACATAATATAAGAAAATAAAATTTGAGTTTAAATGTTGCAAAAATTGTTTGGTTTGTAAAATGTTGAAAACTGATTAAACTTATGCTTAAAGATGGGAACTTAAAAAGGGAAGAATATTTCATGGTTTTTGCATATAATTTGTTAGTATTCTTTGATATAATTTCAAAAATTGACTCATGTCATCTTGACTTCACTTTGACATATGAACAAGGCACATATGCCTTCCATTCTGTAACTCACTAGCATCCACTATTTAAACTCTTGTGAATGCATACATAATTCAAACATTATTTGATAATAATAGATTGATGATTTGGAAAATGCTCATGGTTTATGAAGTCATTACAAATTTTCATACATTTCCTTACACATTACAGTAAGATCACATTCTGATGGTCTCAACAGGAAAATTGTTAAAATCATGAAGCTGACAGAATCCAATGTCAAATAAAAGTTTCTAAATGTTCATTTTAAGTTTGAAGTTCAAACTTTTCATTGATGGCAAGTATTATCAGATATCTGAACCTTATTAATTGTTTATTTTAAAAAGTATTCAAAAATTACTCAGACAAAAGATATTAATAAGTTATCATTTTGTTATGGTTTCATGTAGATTATGATCCATAATAAAATTTGTAATGTAACCATTGAAGACCCATTCCTTTAGGCTACTACTGTACTTTAATTTACATACATATTCTATTTATATCTTACATTTTGTCACAAGAATATTCCAAATGTTATAATAGTATTAATGTAACAGTCTTAATATAATAAATAATATACACACTTACATCTGCAATTTAATAAAATGATATTGCTTAATAGAAGACATTTGCAAACTAATGTAAATTTTGTTTATTGCAAAATGTGTTTGAAAAATACATTGACTATAAGCATATGACTTTATTCCTGCTAAAACATCAATTATAGCCTCTGCGGTCTATAAATAATTATCCCTCCTCTTTGGAACTCTTAGCACTTGGGGTGTGATCTAGTGATTACTGTCTTACTAACACTTAAGTTGTGATTATTTACATGCAGTCCCTGACTCATTTCCAGGATCCTCAGGATTTTAATTTGATATCTTACCAACTCTCCTTTCTAAACCACTGAATTAATTCCATGACTCCCAAGTAGCCTAGTCTAAGTATTCATTGAATAGAAGGATAAACAAACACTTTAAAATGCAACAACAGTTTTACTTGCTGACATTTATTCATAATTTTCAAATTAAGCTCTAATGTTAGGATGGATTTTAATATATATGATCAATATATTTTATATTTATGAATATATAAGAGTAATTATTTGGCTTAAGGAAGATGTTCTATGCCTAGCACAGTGTTTCAAATCTGTGAGTGATAAACAAGTCCTAATGAATGAATAAACAGCTTGAGGATAAAGATGTAACTATGGTTTTTGAACATAAATTCTACTTAAGTACTTCCTAAGATCATTACAACATAAGCAAAGACAAATAGTGTGTTAATAGAATTGGTGTTCCTTTAAATAGCTGTTTAACATTATGGTGTGAGATCAAGGAAATATAACAATTCAAATTCCACTAACATACATCTCTACAGTTAGTCTTACAGTCTGACAACCTAAAGAGCTTCCTTTTCAATCATTACTGATTGCTAGGAAGCTTTGGGGACCATGTCATACATGCTTAGAAGCATGCCATCTCCCATCATTGTCAGCAGAGATAATAATACATTTTATGTGTTGTAACATGAAGGGCTG
>LOJH01058607.1:0-10139 GCA_001685095.1 Ellobius talpinus
AAGTAGAAAAAGACAAGATCTCCTGAGTAAATTGGGAGCATGGGGGACCTTGGGAGAAAGCTGAAGAGAGGCAGGGGGGAGCAGAGAAAAATGTAGAGCTCAATAAAAATCAATAAAATTAATAAAAAGGAAAAACTCTATCAAATAATTATAGTGTTATTTAATATGTAAATTTGTTGCTATGCATAAAATAAAGTGCTATATGATGTCTTAGAAGAATATCAGTCATGGAAGATCAACCATGAAATTCTTAAGGCTAGACTATTAAAATATTTGTTGTAAAGTGAAAAAAAGTTTTTCTGGTGAAAACAGAGGTTTGAGGTATTGTTAAACCCTTAGGAGACCTTAAACCTACACCTTAAACTTCTTAGCTAGTGGCTTCTGTTCAAGGGTAGAGTGGAATGTGTTGAATTTAGATCTAGATCGGTATGAGAAGAATTCTAAGCTTTGGCATTCCCGAGGAAAGACAAATAAATTGATGACAGTCCATTGTGGTGAGGTGAAGGGCATACTTCTGTCTGTCATAAATAAGTCCTCAGTATATTTCCTTCTATCCATAGATAAAATTACACACTAAAAAAAAAAGATTTTATTTGTGATTCTTGCCTTGGGCAACAGCTCATCTTACAAAACAGACCAGGTTTCTAGTGAATGACATCTAGGAGCTCCTATTGGCAGAAAAGAGCCTAAGAATAGANAGAAAAAAAAAAAAAAGCAAACGCACACACTAGCAGACCAGTTGTCTCTAAGTGACGTTTTTATGAGGCACGGGAGACTTCCTTTGCCACCACCTCAATCAAAAAATTTCTGTGGCTCTCTTGACTTCAGAAAGCTGACCAGACTTGAAGTCGTGTTTGACTATGTGACAATTATTACAAAGTGGCTCCAGTTCTGGTTTGATCTGGTTTGCTGTGGCCTGAGGAGGGACAGGGATGCTAGGCCCAAGCCTAAGCTCTAGTTAACATTTTTGATATACCTTTCCTATTCTGTGACTTGAAGGGTAGTAATTCAAATGTTATATGGCTAACATAGGATATGGCAGGCATCCTACACAGTGTGCAGTAGATAATTCATAATTCATTAACATGTTGTGTGCATGTTAACATGTGTTTTTTTTTTTCACAACAAAAGTTGTAAGTGTATCCTCCTTCCAAAAAGTCAGCCCTGTGGTTGTGATGCCTTGAGCAGGGATCGGCTACTCTGAGATTCAATAATGGGCTATCATTGAGCAAAACTGACAAATATTTGAAGAATAGATTTGAAAATCTATGGAAACCACTTTGAAAAATGTGCTACGATGCATACCTTGGCTTGTCATAGTTACATTTTGTGCTTCTATTTTCCCCTCTAGACTCAGAGGTTATTAAGCAGAAGACATCTGGACTATTTGTTTTTTCTTTCTTTTTCTGTGTGATGTGATGTGATGTGTGCGTGTGTGTATACTCGTTAGAATGTGAGTTCACATCTGCATATGGCTGTGCATGAATGTGGTGCATGCATGTGGAAGTCTGCCTTTCGGTATCTTCCTTGATTAGCTTCTAATTTATTTATTATGGTAGCATCTTTCGCTGAACCCAGAGCTCACCAATTATGTCCAATGTAGATAGCCATCTTGCTCTGGTTCCACTGTCTCTGCCTCCTGCATGCTGGGACTGCAGACAGCTGGGTCATACATACCCAACTTTTACAGGGATTCTGGGACTCTGAACTACAGCCCTCATCCTTGATGAGTACTGTATCCACCCACTGAGCTCTCTTCCCAGATCTCCATTATCTTTTTGATATATCTACAATGCAGCACAGTGTTGCTGAATTAATAAAGCAACCTGGCAAGCCAGACTCGGATCCTGGTTTATTGGATAATGTCATTACTTTCTTCTAAGCAGCAGACCAACAAAACCATGATGAACAGAGAGCAAAGTAATCAAGAGCATTTGGGTCTACTGCCAACTTCGGTCCCAGAAGGAAATATCAAATTAAGGACCTATTGTAGATACATATAGCCTCTCAATGAGAACAAAGGGGATTCTGTGAAGAATAAAGAAACAAGGGAAAGATGATATAGTCTAACCAGTAAGTGCTGCATCACATCCCAGGAATGAGGTACCTGTGCACTGAGAGCAGGACCTATAGATCACTCATGGATCACATCATGTGACCTATGATCTATTTTAGCGTCCCCAAGGGTAGATCTTATGTGTCAGAATGACAGGTTGTCCTGGTTTAGAGGTGAGATAAACGCAATGATCTAACTTATCACATAGCTGGCACAGCACCCCAAATCACTGAGAGTTCTTTGGTGAGAAAGGACAGATGCCAGGAATTTACAGGTCTGTTCTGGCTTTCAGGTAGGGAATATTTGATCTTTTCTTTCATATGAATCACTAATAAAAGAGAATTATAAAAAAATAAATCCTACCACATGAACATTTCTGTTGCTTATGTCTAGTGACATAGAAATGAGATCCACGTATCCCTTTACCCTTTAGACTCTTACACAAATAGCTACTTCGTATTAGATATTGAAAGTTAAATATAATTATTCACTTAACAACCCCCTGGAAATGCCTCTTTTACAAACTGCCTTTGGGTAGTGACCTTAATATGGTTCTTTAAAAGGAGAAAACCCAACAAGACTTGAAAAACAGGAAAATACAGCGGTCCTATCTCACTAGACTCAGGCAGAGTTCCCTTCCACCTTCTCAGGTTCAGACTTGTGAGTCAAGAAAGTCAGGAAGCTGAGCTTATCCCTGCAGAGAAAACTGTGATACTCCAACCTTTCTTTTTCACATTTAAACCTCTCATCTCTACTCAAGAAAACAGGCATTTCTTCCAGCTAAATAACTGCCTTTTTCTTTGCATTATGCATTTAGCAAAGCCCCTGGGTGGATCTCAGTGAGCTCTCTGGAAAATAAAAGTCATCATATAATTATTATTCTTTTGTTTTCATGAGACAGACGCCCTGGAGTTCATTTGCCTAATCCTTTACCTAAACACAAAACATGGTTACCTTTCCAAATCTCTTCTGGCTTTCGAACAGTGGAAAAGGGATGGTTGAGGTGTAGGAGGCCAGGCTCCAAACCCATGCCTGGAGATCTGTGCATCCTAGGGGGCTCACTCCTGATGTAGGAGCATGTGTGCAGGTGTGGAGGGTTGCTCTTCTGCCCAACTGGAGAAAACCCTTCTGTCACTATAGAAGAGTTTTCTTCCCAAGGCACTAGACTCCATCATACAAACCTGCCTTTTATTATCACTCTAACTTCTATGATAACAACCTGTATCTGTGTAAGGTATATTTTAATTGGTGCATTTCATGTGGGCTTTAGCACAGGTCACTTTGGTCCTCGGCTCGCCATGATTCTTTTTTGAGGAAGATAATGTGGAGATCCACAAAAGGTAAAGTTAATTCTTGCTTCCCTAAAAGAGAGGTTCACTCAGCCACTGGCCCTTCGAAATCTTTCCACAGCTGTTACCCATCCCTCCTCAGCCCCAACCCGTCTCTACAGAGTGTCAAGGCCCAGCAGCTGGCTCACATGTTTTTCCACTGGAAAATTCAAAATCAGAGCCCAGGGTATAATGCAAATAAAGGCCTAAGTACATTTTAAGGAAAGCCATTTGACACTTTAAGAGTTTCATCTCTTGCAAGCTGCTTACAGACACGTTACATACAGAGATGAACGAGCTAATGCTTACATAACTGATTGGAATTGCTGTTAATTGGCTTGAGATTTAAATGAGCAAGCCCTGTCAGATGAGCCGAGCTAGACTGAAAACTCTGTATATGAAAGTATTACACAGAAATATAATTTATTGCTATGTAATTATGTTTATTTTTTGAAAATTAGGTTAAAATTGAAGACGTCATTTCCCTCATCCTCAATGAAAACAAATAGCTAATATTTAATTCCACTGTAGCATTCTTGAGCCTTGGGGATACATTTTTTTTTTCCATTTTATAAGTATACCACTGCTGACATTTTTCTGGGACAAATGGCCTGGAGGATCAGAGTATGGTAGAGAAGGTTAAAAGAGATTGTAGCCCATGCAGGAAGGCTAATTTTCATGCATCAAGGTTCTTTGAGCTGAATCTGTGTAATGAGTGCACTGGAAATTGAAAGACGAGATTAAAGTGCTGTTTGTCGTGTACAGAGATTTCAGAAATGCTTATCAGCCCCTTGCAGCTGAACACAGCCCAGATTCAAAACCGATCCGACAGAAAGGGAGGCTGGCTGCGAATGTGGGGCTCTGCATCCATGCTAATTACAAAGCGCGCATCCGACACGAGGCCTAGCATGAGAACAGCTGCAGAGGTCTTTATCTATATGAAGAGACTGTCCACCTACATAATAAGAATAATTACCAGCGAGAGAATTCTTAAAAAAGAAATCACGTCTAGGAAATCACGTCTAAGGACACATCGTACAATTTCTTCGGGTTTCTAAAGTCTCTTTCGCCATCCCCCAATAAGGTGTGGTTTCATCTTCTTCCGAGAGCCAGGTGATGTATCAGAATAAAAAGAAGAGATCTATTCACATATATAGTTCTATTAATATAATACCTCCCTGCTTTCAAACGGGAAAGAGTGGACACCCTGTGGAGCCCCCATCTCCATTTCTAACGAACTAACAGGGGGAAAATGAGAACTTTTCCAGAAGTCAGGAATTGTACCAGAGAGGTTACACCCAAGCCCATTTTAATTGGAAAGTTGCCAGCATCACCAGAACTCTGTCGCTTCCAGCACTGCCTGAAAACTCATGAACATCAGCACCCCAGTCTGGTGCAATAGAGTTGAAGGGAACTCTACAATCCACATTTTCCTCTTGCTTTGTAAAAACCAAATGCCTTCCCAGGGTCATTGCATCTACTGCCATAATAAAGGCATCCAAGGACAATGCTTTATTTTCCTCCATTTCTCCTTTCCTATCCCCATCTCTTCCTTCCCTTATCCTCTTCCCATTTTCCCACAGATATGAACCCGCATGATCCAACACATATCCACTCTGAGAAATATTTTACTTTCAAAATAAAATGAGCAAACACTTTCTGTTTATTTAATTTTTTTAGTTTCTGAAAACATAGGAACATACTAAAGTACTTAAATCGAATAAGTATATTGTAATATTTTAAAAAGAGAGCCCAAGAAATTGAGCCTTACACGTAAAAGACAAAAAAATCAAGGTCTTGATAGATTTTGGAAATGCGCTACTCATTACTCTAAGCCTAATCTAATCAAATCCTTCAAGATTTGAGAGAGAAATTGCCTGGAGTCTGCTTAATCTCTGCTATCAAGCTTCAGTAATAGGAAATGTAACACATACATAAATAAAAGCATCATAGAAGTGTATGTATCATTTCCAGTAGCTGTCAGACAGGCACTCAGCCATTCAGGTCAAGACGTGGAATGTGCTGGCACTGAGATACCCATCTAGCCTGTTGGCCACATGATGCCCTACATCCCTTCCTTCTCTTGAGAGTTCCACTCTCAGGATTTAATAATCATTTCCTTGCTTTAAGCATCTTCTGTACAGCATAACATACTCCTTTATCTTACAATCTAACCCAACCTCCTGGTTATATTTCTTCTGCAATTAATGGCATGAAAATGTCAGTTCTTAAAAGGATCTCATCCAAGACTTTCAAGCTCGATCTTTTTATGAACCAACTTGGGCTGCTTTATCAAAAGTCCCATATATGAGGTGATTTAAATAACATAGGTGTGGAGGCTGAGAAGTTAAGGTGTCAGTGGAGTTGGTGTCTGATGTCAGTTTTCCTTGACTACCTTCCTATGTCAAAGAGCAAATGGCCATGTTCTATTTCCCCACCCCTCTAGGGACATGGATGACAGCATGAAGAGCCACCTTCACACACTGAGTAAATCCTACTTATTTCCCAAAGCTCCCCTCCCAAGACTAGCACACTAAGACTTCAATGGATGAATTTCGTAGGGATTTGAGTGCCCAGTCCACCCAGTCCCTTTAGGTTTTCTCTTATGCAATTCGATAGACTCCTCAACATATACCCAGTCACCTTTAGATATACTGTTTGTCATTTGTGATTTACCTCGGGGAAAAATGATCAGAGCCCTAGAAAGCTTGATGGTGGCAGTAACTAGCACTTTCGGGACTGCAGCGCTGTTTCAGCCAGACTTAGCAATAAATTAAAATAGTTTAGCAAGAACAACAAAAACAGAAAAAGATCAAGACATGGATGACTCTTCTCCCCCCATGAATGTTTTGATTCTTTCACCTAATTTCATTTCTGTACCATAATAATAAGAATCCTTATAGATACAGAAAAATAACTTCAATAGCAGAAATGTTTATGAGAAAAGTCAGCTTACCAGGAGAATGTTGCAGAGAATCTCTGAAAAGACATTAAAAATTTATTATTATTATTATTATTATTATTGCTGTTGTTACTTTCTTCTTCTTCTCTCATACATTACATCATTACATCCCTACTGCAGTTTCCCTTCTGTCCAGTCCTCCCAGTACCCCTCCCACTTCCCCTTTCTTCCAGATCCACTTCTNAAAAAAAAAAGAGCAGGTCTCCCAGGCATACCAACCAAAGACATCATAACAAGATGCAATAAGACTAGGCACAAACCCTCATATCAGTGTTGGATGAGGCAATCCAGTAGGAGGAAAAGGGTCCCAAGCACTGGCAAAAGAGTCAAAGACCCCCCTGAATATGCCCTAACTCATGTGATCTTAGAAGCTGAAGGAATCTTTTTGAAAGTTTATTGTTTGAACATTTTAAGCATGTATATAATGCATTTAATTGAAACCCACCCCCTTTCCCTCTCCTTTGACTCATCCCATTTTCCCACTACCACTTTTCCATCCCAACTTCTTATACTCTTATTTAAGCTCACCATATCTAACTTAATGCTGCTAGTATACACTCGGGTGTAGAGCATGTCAACAGAATATGGGTGGCTTATCAATGAACAGATCCATGAAGAAAATGGATATTCTCTCTTCCCTAGCGGCCATTTGCCAGTAGCTTCTCAGCTGCACAGAACTCAGTGATCCCCTTGTGGATTCTTGTTGGAGTGTGGCTGGCTTGATCTAGTGCAGGGGTGACACATACAGTAACTGTGTAACTCACAGCCACTGTGAGCTCATATGTACAACATCTCTGTCATGACCATAACATACTGTTTCAAATCAGTCCTTTACTCTCATTGGTTCTTAAAATCTCTCTACCTCCTCTTTGGGAATAATCTTCGAGCTTTAGAAGGAGGTGTGAATTAGATATAGTTCATCTTAGGACCAAATACTTTTCAGTCTCTTTTTCTCAACAGATTGATTAATTGTGAACCTCTATAATTTTATCTACTGTAAAAGGCAGCTCTTGATATACTAGTCTATGAGTATAACAACATCCATTTAGGGAACAGTTTAATACTGAGCTCATGTAGCAGAATACAAAGAATAGATCCTCCCCTAAGGCCTATGAACTCCCCAGACATGGGTTCTCAGTCCAATTGAAAGGACAAGTCATGAGCTTCGTCATGTGGAGTGGGCCTTAAATCCAAGCAGAAAGAGGTGGCTACTCCCATAACATTCATGCCACTACCGGAGTTACACTATACAGTGGGTTAACGGCCTCTTCCAGGTACAGTATGCTACATGGGGAGATCTTGTCAGGTTAGCCCTTAGTAAAGTTCACAGAACTGATGGACGGGTTAGACTGCTGGAAGACATTGCTTCCCCAACAGTATCCACAGCATTGTCTAGCACTAGAAAAGCCACCCCCCAAAATTGAAGTTTCCAGGTCAGTGCCAGCTTGATTTCTTCAAGTCCCATGACTCTAGTATATGATGTCATCAGCAATAGTGCCTTACCATTTAGTGCTGGGGGTAATGACGAGCAATGGCAATAGACTACGAAACTCTTAGGGTTTATATGACTCCAGTGGCATTGAAAAGAGGTAACTCATTTCGGAACAGAGCTTTCTATTTGATAGGCTGTAGTGTATGGAAGAGATGTTACTCCCCACCACACACACACCATAGAAGGTATATCCTAGATTTACCTTACACTCTTTTTATGTAGTATATGCATATATGCCTCTGCATATATTATATATAATGTATATATGTATACTGTGTTCTTTAGGAAGCTTCTATAATAACAGGTGTCCATAAGTCTTTTTCAAAGGCCTTAATGTTAGTTACCCCTCCTCATGGCGTCTCCTCCATGCTGCCCTTCCACTTCCACCCTAGTTCACCCTTTCTGACACACTATTCCCCTTTCCTACTTTATATAACCTAGCGTATTCCTTTCCTGGAGACCCACCCCTCACACACAGGCATCTTTCTAGTTGTTTGACTTCTGTAGGTACTAACATTTAAACACACATGTCTAAAGATTAAAATTTAGGGTCCTTATGAATGAGAACATGGAGAGTTTGTATTTTTGGTTACCTCACTAGGAATGATTATCTCTAGCTCCATTCATTTATCTGCAAATCTCCTATCATTCTTCCTTACAGATGAGTAGAATTTCAGTGTGCAAATGTGACACATTTTTCTTATCCATTTATCAGTGGATGGAAATCGAAGCTGTTTCAATTTCCTGACTGTTGTGAACATGGGTGCACTCCTTACCTCTGGAAATGCTTGTGGACAACTTCATGCAGTTGCTCATTATTATTCATGAAAAACACTGTACTCTCCCTGGAGATAAAGTTCTCCCAATGAAAGACAATAGGAAAATTGTGAGTGAAAGGAATGTTGTCTTTCACTGTAGTGTTGCTAGTAGACAGAAGGCGGCTATCTCTTGACTGCCTGCCAGAGGAAACTGATGGCCCTCTTCTCTAAAGGAGGTGGTTGTTGTCTGTGCTTTGTTCTCAAACACACCCAGAGTCTCCTCTAGTAGCAGGCGGGGTGTGCTTCCCAATTCTAGACCATCATTCCAATGATCAGAACCACTGATTCCATGTCCCTTGGCTGTCTTCCCTATGACCAGCTTCTATAGAAGGCCAATGTTACTACCTACACTCGGCCATGCTGAGGTCAAGTCATGATTGTGCCCTTTGCTATGTTATTATTTCTCTAAGTATTGTTAAGTAACAGAGGAGAAAGTAATAAGATATTTTCTGCTGATGATAGTGTACTATTTGTGGTTTGCCCTATGAGAGTTTGATGCACTCAACTAAATGGCTTCAATGTTAGCCAAGTTTTCCATCTATAAGCAGATTTGCTAAGATGATCCTGATTTTTTTTTCAAACTACAACATCTAGTTCTTGTTTCGTATTAGGTTTTGTGTGTGTGTGTGTCTATGTGGTACTGGTTTTAATTTAAGACAGGATCTCATGTATCCTGGGCTAGTCTTGAACTTACTATGTAGCCAAAGATTATTTTGAAGTGTTTTAATTCTCCTGCCTCCGACTTCAAGGTGCTGGAATTTATAGTATAAACCACCAGCCTGGATTATATGGTGCCAGAGATTGAGCTCAGAACCTCCTGAAGTCTAGATAATTACTCTATCAAGTAAGTTACATCCCTATCCACTAACCATTACTTTATACGTACAAATTTATAACAGTGGGTTTGAGTGTGTGCCATTACTTTTAAGTCTGATTCATATACACAAATAAGAGAAAAACCTTACATAATGTGTACCCTCTGCTTACAGTGGTTTGAAAAGAACAGGCCCCATAAGCTAAAATGTTTGACTGCTTATTCCCCAGTAAGTGGAAGAGTTTAGGAAGGATTAGGAGTTGTTGCCTAGTTGGAGTAGATGTTGCCTTGATGGGGTAGGTGTGGCCTTGAATGAGGTGTGTCACTAGGGATGGGCTTTGGGTTTTCAAAAGTCCATGCTAGACCTGGTCTGCTTCTACCCATAATGATCATGGACTAAATTCCTAAAATTGCAAGCATTCCCCCAATTGAAATTTTTTTATGCATTGTCTTGGTCATGGTGTCTCTTCACAGTAATAGAACAGTAACTAAGACAGTGCCTAACTTCAGTTCCTCTTCAGTGTTTGGATATTAAGTACTTCACAATGTTTACTGAACAAATGGAGTTAGACCTTGTTAAGTAAAAATAATAAGAAAAGGGCAGCTCTACCAGTGCAAGAAATCCAATTAGGTCAAATCAAACCAAATCAAAATGCCCATCATTTTATT
>LOJH01058611.1:0-11383 GCA_001685095.1 Ellobius talpinus
AAAAATAAAACATTAAAAAAAAGAATGGAAGCCTTGAGATGCCCATTGTGCTTATAGCTCTGAATTGTTACCCTTAAATAACATGGAAAGGATGACAGAATCTTAAAGAAGTAATGTAGAGATAAAACAGTCATTCAAGCTTGTTATTGCAGAAATTAAAAAAAAAGATGGGTCAAATGGTAGTGGTAATTACACCTCTAATCCCAGAACTCAGGAGGAGCCTATGCTACACAGAGACCCTTTGTTTCTAAAATACCAATAATGAAATGAATTAAGGTATGAATAAAAGAATGAGGAGGTAGTCCAATGATACTATGCCCTACCCTCCATCAGACAAGGCTCTTGTTCTTAAAATTCTTAGCAGAGGACAGTGTACTAAGATAAGCACCAAGGATGGTATAGAGGGGAAAAATAAAATCTTAGAATGTATTACAACCCTACATAGGAGAGACAGAGACAAAGTCAGGCACCTTTAGAGAATGAACTCCTAAATAAATACATCAAAGAAAGTGATAGACAAAGATAGACATGCAGACGTAATTAATATATTGCTATAAGACTATAGTAAGGTACTATAAAGATCTAGGATGTTTTAATTTCCACATTAGATGCTTTGCATACACAATTAATGACCAGAGAGACCCCCATTCCTCACTGCAGAACAATCTGTGGTAGACATCTCAAAGCAGCTCATAGTCTTGAATATTAAAGGGTACTTTACAAGCTTATACTTTAAAACCTCCTGCAAATACAGAGATTCTCTAAGAACGAGCACTTTTCTCTTCCTCCAAGGGGATGGCAATGAAAAAAATAGTTGTAGGAAGAAAACATGTGCATTTGTGGATAATTTGCATGTTTGCAGGGTGTCCAGGCATTTGAGCTTGTACTATCTCTCACCATCTGATGTCTTCATCACTATGTCCATGTGCACTGTTGATCCAGACGGAGTTCGTTCCCTAAAGGTGCCCACCAGAGATCACATGCAGTAATTTGGCCCTTATTATTCATTCATTACTACATATCAACATTAAACTGAGTGCCCAATACATGGTAGAAACTAGATATTAGGAAGGGAAGGAGGCAGATCTAATAGTTCCCCATCCTTTTAGTGAATCCTTAGCTGGAGACCACACATGAGACAATACTCACCTCCAGGCTGAAAGGAAGTAGGGAAAAGTTTTATAATGATATTTAGTCTATAAAGAAGACCACCAAAGTGCCTGGAATTTCTTAAATATTCTGTTAGAGGCTTCCCTCATATACATGAGTCATGCAAACAAGTATTCACCCAGGGGACAGAGAGGGGGACGAGGGAGCAAGAGAAAAGCTGACACACAGGGTCTCTGTCCTTCTTGACGCAGATGAGCTCACCTTCTCTGAACCCTTGCCCAGGTGCATTGCATTGAGACAGCACTAGCACCCAGATAGCAAGGATTAGAGAGGGGGAGCAGGGGAGAAGGATCAGGACCTTGAGTGTTCAATATGGAAAAGATTTGCTGTGATATAAACCTCTATGAGATCAGGAACGAGCAGTCTAACACTTTGTGTGTTTCAGTAGATTTGTGGCCCACTACCAACTTAACACATGGAAATTTCATTCACCTACACATCTCTTTTGAGAGCAAGAGAAAGTCTATCTTGGGCACTAGCACCTGCTCGGCACAGTGTCAGCAGATCCTAAGTGCTCAATCTGTACTTGGGGAAGGAGAAAGGCAGAAGCGTTGATTCACAGGTAATTGCCCTTCTCTGAGAAGTAAAAAGCCCCTCTTCCTGCCCTAGAGTAGGTGATTCACCAAGACAACATTCATATCTGGATGACAAAGACAACGGGGGTGGGAAGGGAGAGAAGGCTCTGTCTGAATGTACATATCACATGGGTGTGCACAGGTACACACTATGTGTGAACAGATGAGAAAAAGCCTACATTTTTTACTTGCCCACAGGAATCTGATGTCTTGAGGACGTTTAAGCTCCACAGACCCAATACACAGTAAAGGTAAAATCTCAGGCAGCTTAGCTTGCTGTTGCTCACTGGAGCACTTTTAGTTTACAGCAGGAATTCAGTACATCTGTTAAAGAGATGGATGGCCAGAACAAAGTACAAATACAAGTGACCCATTAAAGGAACAAGAAAACTAAAGACAAGTGGTGCACAGGTTTTTCCTATACATAGGCAAGGCTCAGAGCTTATATCTTTGCAGAAGCCCAATGCACTGATAAGCAAAATGGTACAGGCCTCTAATAACCACACTCAGGCAACCAAAGCAGGAAAATTAGGAAATTGTAGCCAGCCAGACTATGTTGAAATATTTTTGTCTTAAAAGACAAACAAACAAACAGAAAACAGACGGCATTTGTGCCAGGGCTTTAGAACAGGAAAGGGTGAATAAAACCTGGAATTTAGACACCTATATAACAGATATAAATTTTATTGTATAGATAAGCATAGATAGTTACATGTCTCCTCTCCTGCCCTCTAGGTTTTCCAAGAAACACATCTATACTTCTATGTCACACACGTGCATGCACAAGACCGTGTATATGTACAAGAGAATGGGGAGGCTTAGTTCCTAGCTCCCCGAGTGACTATTCTCTCAGCAGGAACCCACCTTTCACACACATCTCTCCTCTGAAGAGCTCCTGGAGAAAGCCACTTTCCTCTGCAGAACGCCCGCAGCACACTGCATGGCACAGCCAGAGTGTGAGCACAGGCATGTGCGAAATGCATTATTTGGGAGAAGACTCATGATGGTAAAGCTCGGTCACTCTCCTGTAATCCATGCATGCAGGAGGTGTTCTGAGAATTCACAACTTCAATATGGGTAGGGGGGAGGAGCAGTCCATTGTTTGTACACTAAGTGTGTGTGCATTTACAGCATTAGGCTCATGTCTATGGAAACTGTGCTAAGGCTTTTCTCTTCTCTTTGCTACATACTCATTTACCTCACGGCCTCACCAAGTGTAGGGATGAGAAGGTATGGGGGGATGAGATGAGGTTCTCCTTGACAGCCTGCATGAATATATATGAGAAAAGGGGGTGTGCTTGCCTTTCCATTCCCTCGCCTGCCTTAATTCGGTGATTCTAAAACTTTAATGATCACCAGAATCAACTACAAGGCTTAAAAAGAACATAAACTGCTATGTTTTATGACTTGATAGGTCAGGAGTGGAATTCCATATTTTGAACAATTTCCCATGTGATCCCGATGCTGCTAGTTCAAGGACCACAGTTTCAGAATTGCCGATGTAAATGGCCATTCAAAACATGAAACATCTGGACATAGTGGCACACATCTGTAATCCCAGTGCTCAGAGGCTGAGACAGGCAGATCAATCAGGAGATCAAGGTCAGTCTGGAATATACAAGTTCCAAGCCAGTCTAGACTACTTAGTAAGACCTCATCTGAATAAAAAAAACTGTATATAATAAAACTACTCTTTTTGACATGGATGAGTGGGTGAGATTCACTTTTCTTTTTTGGGTCTCATGTTGCCCAAGCCAGCCTGCAACTGGGTAGCCAAGGATGACCCAGGGAGAAGAGTATGGGAGAGTACGTTTGAGGGACAGAGCTACACGGTAAGATCTTGTCTCCAAATGGAGTGCTGGTGGTAGTGGAGTTACAGTCCCTTGGCCGACTGCATGCTAAGAGCAGGAGAGGCCAGCACACCAGGGTCCACACCCTCCCTTCCTGGGAGGGAAGCCTCATCACACAGGCCCATGGAAGGGGAACAGTTTGAGAAATCTCGACTGAGACTCTGCATGAAGTCATTCGCACAGAATGGAAAACAAGGAATGTATAGATGTAAGTCAGTCTTTCAGACATCAGCATCTGAGTCCACAACATTCAAGGATCTTGGTGTGTTTATCAGTCTCCTAGAGGAACACAGAGCAACACCTCCATCCATTTTGATTCTTGCTACATCCTCTGTGACTAACGGGTAGATACCTGAATATTTGTGAAAAGAAGGAAAAGGAACAGGAACATGGGCATATAGGTGCTCTGAAGGTGCCATCTTTTGGATTCCTTGGACATGACTTATTTTTTACACTGTGCTTGTGCTGAGGATTAATATAGCTGATAAACTGGGTCAGATGATCCTTTCCTCTGCCTACAGTGCATTTATGTGGGATTGTGCTCAAATATGGGAGAATTCATGCAAGGAGTGTGCATGAAGTCCCAGGCTGTGGTCCACCCATGCAAGCAAGATGAATGTGATGCTGTTCAGTCTTCCTGAGCCATTTGCTCCCCAAAGGAAGGAACCATATGTGGCTCATTCTCCTGTGGACCACTACCCAGCTGAGTACCTGCCACACCCAACAAATAGAAAAAGAGATGGTGGAAGGAGGCTGTAGGTGTGTGCTGTCCTGTGTGGAGGTGACTGTTACTGGCTGATCCCTTGCCAAGGCACAATGCATTCACAAAGCACACTCACCAAACTAGCAAGTACTAGAAAGGTTGGAGCCCAAAAAGATTCTTGCAGCTATGCTCCTGACACGTGGGTTCAACAAGAAGGCTTACTGTTCTTGTCCAGTGCATCCGCCCAGAGTTGAGCTAAGGAAGAGGTTACCTTACAGGTATTAGTGTGAGAGCTAGAATGAAAAGCCTTGTACTTATGGGCAAGGTATAGAGTGTCGATACAGAGTTTACTGTGTGCCCCATTTGTCCTCAACACCTGCTGGGATCATAGCTAGTGACAAAGCTCTACCTATAAAAACCAGGTGGGGAGAGGCCCAATTTGTCACATTCATTCTTACATGCACCATGCCCATTGTATTTGTCGAAGGAAAGGAGACAGGAGGGAGAAAAGATGTAAAGGAAGCAGGCAAGCAGCAAGCAGATGAGACATGATGCACAGAGCTCCTGTCCTTCTGTGAAGATCAGGCTCACCTGCTCCAAATCCTTGCCCGGGTGCATTGCATACAAATAGCATTTTCACCCAAGGACAAAGGATTAGAGAGGGTGAGCAGAACAGAAGGCCCTATTCGTGTGGTTCTGCATATAATATTTAACTTTCCTTGTCCTTGTCCAGCAAAGAATCATCACCTATACCCAAGACTGACAATTTTGTCTGTTTTTTTTTTCCCGAGACAGGGTTTCTCTGTGTAGCTTTGGAGCCTGTCCTGGAACTCGCTTTGTAGACCAGGCTGGCCTTGAACTCACAGAGATCCGCCTCCCTCTGCCACCCGAGTGCTGGGATTAAAGGCATATGCCACCACTGCCTGGCTCTGTCTGAGGTTTATGTATGCATCTGCCCCAGGAAAAGTTTAGGTGGACATATTCTCTTAGACAAAACTTCTAACTATGCATACCAAATTATATCTTTCCCAAATCATAGTCAGAAATCTCTGTGGGCCTATTGTATGTTTAGAAGGTAGCAAGAAGGCTGGGATCTGATGTGTATGCACACACATGTTGAAGGAGGTTTCAGTGGATGGGGACACTTCATTTCTTTCAAATGCCTTTGCTCAATTCAAACCTAGTGGAACAGGGGTTACCAGCAAGGGTAACAAATGGGCTGCCTGAGCAGTGGCACGTAATATGTGCTCCTCATATGATGTGACACACAGCAAGCTGGGAATGGAGAAAGCCCATGCTCAGACAGAAGCAGAAGCAGGACTACAAGACACAATGAAGTTCATTCTCCCATCAGACAATGTTAGAGGGGCTGGCACCTAAAAACAAAATCAAATGTTGGAAAGGTGAAGGAAAGATGGCAGATGCGATGAACAGGTATGGCCTTTCTATGCGCAGACAAGGCTCAGCCTCTTTGAATCCTTGAACAGGTGTGTTGCACAGAAGCAGCACTCACACCTAGGTTCCAAGGATTCGAGAGGGAGAGCAAGCAAGAAGGCTCAGGAACCTGCCCTTCCTCTGTGTGTGTGAGTGTGTGTGTGTGTGTGTGTGTAGCCAAAAGAGTCTTGTTCTGTGTAGTGTCATTTATGACTATTCAAACAGAGAATGTTCTCTCCTTCATAACTCCATGTGCGACTGCAAAACAGCAGTGGGAATGAGAAGCCCATGCCATGATCCACGCACTCTTAAAGCATGTAGATGTAATGGCTAATAAGAATTCCATTCTTCTACCCCAACTGTAAGTGCCACAAGGGCAAGGCCAAAGGATGCCATGTTTTACAACTTGCAGCCAACATTAGAATCCCAGACACAAGTGGAGTGGTGGTCAATATGCCTTTGTAGAATACACAAAAGGAGACTAGAGAGGTGCTCTGTCCTTTACAAACACAAAGCTCCGGTTCTCAAATACTTGCCCAGGTTCAGATAGTGTGCTCCCCCAGGTAGCAATGGCCAGCGAACTGAAGCAGGGCAAATGGCAGGAAGCAAATTAATGTGTGATACTCATTTGTGATTAGAAAGAAGGCAAAGTTCTTGAGCTTCACAATAAAAATGTCTAGGGGAGGAAGGGCTGGGGAGATGAGGCAGGTTACTATCAGAGTATGCTTACTGCACAAGCATGAGGACCTGAGTTCAATTCCCAAGCCAGGTATGGTGGGACACTGTAATCATAGCACTGGGGAGGCAGAGAGAGGTGGAGCCCTGGGCCTAACTGGTGAGCTCCAAGTCCCAATGAGAGACTGTTTCAAAAAACTGGGTAGATGTCTCCTAAGGGAAAACACCTGAAGCTGAATCCTGACCCACCCTCCCTCCCTCTCTCCCTTCCCCCCACACATACAGAGACAGAGAGACAAAGAAACAAGATGTCTAAATAAACACATACTTTGTTCTAAGATAACAACAAAAATATTAAGCCAGAGAAACAAAATCCTTTTAAAGGGAGGGTGTGTGAGAGGGAGGCAGGAAAGAGGACATTAGCTCACAATGAGGTGGCGGTATGTAGGGATTAGCATCCTTACCTTTAACATACATCAGAATCTTGCTAAAAAGTCACTCCAGCTACCTGGAAGACTTGGTAATAAGACAGTTTACAGAGGTTTCTGGTTTGTCTTGGAAAGGGTTGGGATGATGCTGGCACATATACTCACTATTATCATGGATATGGTGGGGAAATTATGGACTTTGGTACCTACAAACCCTAGTTCAAATCTATCCTTCACCACATGTTGATTAAAGAATCAACCTGCTTTTCCCAAGGTAATGGACTACTTCTGAAAAATGGGAATAACAAATGCTATATCTTTAAATAGTAGCAAAAAATGAAATAAATACTTCTGAAAAAACGGGACTAACAAACTCTGTATCTTTAAATAGTACCAAGAAAATGAAATCAAATGCAAGCCTAGAGTAGAGCACAGTCCCTGGCACATGGCCATTATTATTACACTTCTTATGTTCCCATTTTTGTGTACGTGTGTCTGAATGAATATGCTTGCTAAGATCACATTATCATATCCATACATGCAACAGCCATGTGACTGGGAGAACCTGCAGAGGACAGGGCAATGATGGTCTCTCTGGTAATTAACCTTCAATTGTCCTAAATCAGTGAAGTTCTCATCCCTTCACGTGACAGGTATGAGAAACCACATCAGAAGTTGCACTCTCCTACAGAGTGTCACAGAGCAGATAAGAGGGAGGGAGGGAAGGGGGAGGCAGAAAAGGGGAGAGGAAATAGGAAGAGAGGGAGGGAGACAGAGGCTATAAATGATAGAGAATAAGCCATTTGGCCTATGAATATCAAACAAACAACAAAAGAAGCCTTGCATGCTCAGCCTGTGCATGCCGTACAGCCAGCTATATGTGGTCCTCTTTCATATTTATTCTCCTATCTACCCAATTTACGTGTAAGCATATACATGACAGTCTGTATGCATAAAAGTAACAGTATTATCAAACAAGTATTACCTTCCTCCAACAACTACATCAGAGATGAGAGAAAGATAGTCCACTGCCCTTCCTGGGAGGCGTGAGAGACCCAAGTTAGGGTAGCATGACTTCGTTCCTGCTTACCTGTCCGCTGAGCTGAGCATATATATAGGTCCACATCCGCAGGCGCCTCCATGTGTTGAGAAATGGGGCTTGATGCCTTAGGGGTGGGCTCTAGAGTAAGCCAGTTCATTCTCCAACATCCCAAGCATGTATGTGAACCTACACAGTGAGAATGGTTTTCATTCTCCTGAATGTACCTGCTAGTCAGTACACTCAAAGGATTGGGCTGCCCAGCTCACCACTGGCTCCACACATCAGCAAACTGGCATACAATAGGAACTATAGTCATATACCACATGATGCTTTGGTAGACCACAAACTACATATACAATGGTAGTTTAATAAGATTACATCACCTAGTGATGCCACTTCCCTATTAGTTTAAATACACACTCCTGTGTTGGTTTGAATGAAATTGATGCTCATAGGCTCATACACTTTTGTGCTTTGTCCCTAGTAGTTACAACTGTCTGGGGAAACATTAGGGGGTGTAGTTTTGTTGGAGGAACTGTGTCACTGGGGAAGATGGACTTAAAGCTTTAAAAAAAACCACTCCAGGCCCAAGCTCGCTCGCACTTGTTCTCTTTCTCTCTCTCTCTGTCCTCTCTCTCTCTCTGTCTGTCTCTCTGTCTGTCTCTCTCTCTCTCCCTGCCTGCAATTTGCAAATAAGATGTAAGCTCTCAGCTCCTACTCTGGCACAATAGCTGCCTGCCTCCTGTCATGTTCCCTGCCATGATGGTCATGAACTTCCCCTCTGAAATTTTAATAAGCCCCCAATTAAATGCTTTCCTTTATAGGTTTCCTTGGTTATGGTGTCTATTCAGAGCAATAGAACAGTAACTAAGACAACTCCAAAACAATTCACACAATGACAAAATCACCTAACAACCATATTTCTCAGAAATCCCCCATTGTTAAGCAGTGCATAACTATAAATAGACACAGACAGGCAAGAGGGGGAGGTAATATACAAACACCTTGCCTGCCACCTTTAAATAAGGCCCATCTTTTCTAACTCCCAGCTCCATGTATTGCAGGTAGAAAGCACTAGCAGCAGGTATTATAAGGAAGGAACAAACAAAAAGGCTGGATCCCAAGGGTTGCATGAAGAAATTAAGGCAAAATTCACTTTTCACAGTCCCCAAGCACGTGAAAGGAGGCTTTATGAGAATAAGGAATTTTATTCTTAGGGACAAGCTTACCACACACAGTGCATTCATAACCCCTCATGCTTTGCCTACTTTTGGTATGCAAATGCAAGAGATGCTCAAAAACCTCTGTGGAAGTAACGATGTGAGGTGATGAATACATGCATTCTTCTCTGTGCAGAAAAGGCTTGCTCTCTTTGAGTCCTCGCCCAGGCACTGTGCACTGGGAAAGTGCCTCTATCAAGGTGTTACCCAGACATGCATACAAACCATTCATAAGAAAGAAGAATAAGAAGTCTATCTCTGAGTCCTTCTCTCATACTTCACACCTAATATCAGAAAACCCAAATGGCTCTAATTTTAAAGTACATTCCCAGCCAACTACTTTGCACAGCCTTCACCAATACCACCTTGCCCCAAGCCTCCACAAGGCCTCAGACTTAGATTATTTTAGTGACTTCCTAGTCACCCTCTGGATTTTTTTGTCCCTACTCTCCTTATTTGCCACACATTAGTCAGAATGAGGGTTGTGAAACAAAGGCACATATACAACCCACAATAACTCTGACTTTGAATTGTAAAGGAGAAATTGAGCTAAATAATCTATTTATCTATTATTGACAGTATTGAGACACAGCAGCTGTCTTAGTTGGGGTTTCTACTGTTGTGAAGAGACACCATGACCATGGAAACTCTTATAAAGGGAAACATTTAATTGGAGCAGCTTATAGCTCAGAGGTTCAGTCCATTATCATCATGGCAGCATGCAGGCAGACATGGTGCTGGAGAAGGAGCTGAGAGTCCTACATCTTGACCTGCAGGAAGTGGTCTGAGACATTGGGCATGACTTAAGCATATATGGGGCCTCAAAGGCCACCCCTATAGAGAGAGGCATACTTCCTCCAACAAAGTCACACCTCCTAATAGTGCCATTCCTTGTGAGCTTATGGGGACCAATTATATTAAGCTACCACAGCAGCTATAAAACATTTGCTTCTGCTGTTACTCTGATCATGCAGAAGCCTAAAAACACTACCAATCCAGATGCAGTGAGAATCCTGATGCCCATCTATTATAAGGACTCTAAGTATATTGTCTGACTTAAAGAAACAAATGCTTCTTGAAGACATGGCAGATGTCAGGTGGGGAAAGAGAGATGATGACGATGAGTAGGAAGCGGTTTGCATCACTGAAGGCAGAGAATTTATCTAACTACTACGGCCAAAGGACTGAAGACCAATTATGTTTGCCTTTCTGTGATGGGGTCTCATGTAGCCTATATTGGCTTGGTACTCACTATGTAGCCTATGGTGGCCTCAAACTTGCAATGATATTCCTGCCTCCATACCCGAAAGTACAGGATTACAGACACATGACACCATATTTGAAGAAGTTCACACTGGCAGAAGATGGAACATTTGGGCTTCGCTGGGGAGAAGAACTGCAATGAATGTAAAACTAAACAGATTTAAATCCATGTGTTTATCAAAATCGTTTTGGAAAAATTTGTCCTTGCCATATGCTAGTGAACAAACTCATTATTTATAGTTCTGATAAGAGAATTAAGCATTTACCCTACCTTTCTTATAAAAAAAACTGTACTACTGGGAATTCAAATAGTAAATAAGGGAAATTTTTACTTTACAGATGCAACCCAGCTATTAAAGGAAGCATGAATAATGGAAGTAGAATGTCATCATCGTACAACTGCTAATGAAATAATGGCTCCAGGATGTGAGCATCAACAGCAAATGAACACACAGAGTGAGCCAGTGTCTCTTAATGGAGGCAGCTCTTCACTCCCCCAAATTAAGCCCACATCTAATCAGGCTGTTAGATACAACTGTCAATTAAAAGGAAATACCAAAAAAAAGGGGCCTGAAAACCACATGAGAAGGATGTGTGTATAAGAATCCTATACTGGGAGAAATAGACAAGATCTCCTAACAAAATTGGGAACATGGGGGTGGGAGGGAGAAGAGAGGGTAGAAGAGGAGGGAAGAGGAGAACTTGAGGGAACTGCATAGTAGAGATGGAGGAAAGACAGAGATGGAGAGCAAGGAAAGAGATATTTTGATTGAGGGAGCCATTATGGGGCTAGCAAGAAACCTGGCACTAGAGAAATTTAAGACCCTAAGCAATAGTGGAGAGGGTACCCAAGCTTGCCTTGCCCTGTAGTCAGATTGATGACTATCTTAAATGTCACCACAGAACCTTCTTCATCTATCAACTGATGGAAACAGAGGCAGAGACCTGCAGCAGTGCACTGGGCTGAGGTCCCAAAGTCCAGTTGAAGAATGGAAGGAGTGAGAATATGAGCAAAGAGGTCAA
>LOJH01058615.1:0-11382 GCA_001685095.1 Ellobius talpinus
CCAACAGAATACAAGAGATAGAAGAAAGAATCTCAGATGCTGAAGACACTATTGGGCTTTTTTTGAACATGCAATGGTCAACTTTATTCAGAGCATCAGCAATTTATACTCTGAGTATGCATGAGTAACGTGGATCATCACAAGGACAAACCACACCTGGCCAAAAAAAAACATGTTTTTCCCCTATATGGGCATATAAAAATTATCAGTAGCCAGTAATGAATAATCAGAAGTAAACTCATTCCTATCTGCTGCACCTGAGAAGAGCACAAAGGCATAATCCAAGAAAAAAATCCTTGTTTTTGAGGAAAATAAGGTCACAAGAATCTTCTAAGGTTTTTTTTTTGGAGTTGATGATTTGTGGTTTTTTAAATTTTTTTCTTTTAAAAATATTTTAAATTCATTTTGCATGCCAACCACAGTTTCCCCTCTCTCTCCTCTTCTCCCTTCCCCTTGCCTCCCATTAAGTCTTCAGAGAGGGTAAGGCTTTCCATGGGGAGTCAACAAAACCTGGCATATCAAGTGGAGGCAGGACCAAGGCCCTCCTCCTGTATCAAGGCTGAACATGGCATCCTACCATAGGGAATGGGCTCCAAAAAAACCAGTTCATGCACCAATAATAAAACCTGGTCCCATTACCAGGGACCACACAAAAAGACCAAGACACACAAATGTCACTCACATTCAGGGGGTCTAGCTCTTTTCTATCTCTGTTCTCTAGTGTGAACTTTGCAAGTGACAAAGATAATGTCAAATGGCTGAACAAACCTGATTGAGAAAATAATTTCAAAACAAACTAGCAAGATTTCACCCATCCTGGCCTCAGAAATTCTACATTCCACCGCATTAAGTAGAAATTTCCTCTTTTGACTATGGTCTACCTCTCTTGGAGGGAAAAATGTTTCCCAAAAAACTTGTCTGTTTGTGGTTTTTTAGTGGAAAAATACAATTCAACTTCGAAAATAGAAATGAGTTGAGTTTTAAAATATAGGGATACAATAAAAGCCAATGTCTTTCCCCCTTACTTTCTAAACTCAGTCATTCAACACTTCTAATACCAGATGTGTAAGGGCTCTTTCACACACATCACATGATTCTCCAGAGGATTCTGAGAGAATGATGCTTTGTAAGTGAACATTTCAAACAACAATGGAAATAAAAGAATCAGGGAAATTTGGTTTCCTGAGCTTTACTCTCTGCAAAAGTAGGTGAAGAATTCTTTGTCAAAGCTCAAATCCTTTGGTGAATATCAGAGTTAATTTCAGTTTTTTTCTGCTTCAGTCATTTTGTGCTACTGAAAATCATATCAGACCTTTATCTGCTTCCACCTTTGTTTTCTTTTACTTCATAAAGCCAGCTTTCCATAGAGGAATCCAGAAGGTAAATCTGAGAACAAAGATGCTTTTAGACCAAATCCTTGTCTCTGAAAACACCTGCACCCAAAAGAATACTGGCTTTAAGCCATCACCGCACCATGGGTCACTATGTTGGCAGCAGTCTTTTTTCTCTGACAAACAATGTAGAAGAGGGAATTCATCTGGGACAAGCATCTGTTGAATAAAATGCATCTGTACAATAGATTATCCGTTTTATAAAAGCGACATTTGCAGAAGAAAGATTTTGTGTATATTCTTGTTTGTTTGAACACAATTCAAAAGCCTATTGGTCTATTTGAAAAATAAGGCTTTAGCCCCAAAATAACAATTAACCAATGTCAATGGATGTGTCGGTTGGACCCACTTTCTTCCAATTGCTTGAGATTAAGCTATTAGTGATTTGATTATTTTAGCAAGAGTACAAGAGTGGACATTCTTTCTCTGGTTTGTTGTCTTAGTGTTGACTGAACAAGAGTGGTAGTGTCGCATACCCAAACCAAGTTCTGCTGATGCATTGAAGGAGTGGAAGCCATTAAGAAGCTGAAATGTAAAACCTGACTTCGTTAAATCTAAATTGAATCATTGTGCTGAACTTAATTGTTGGAACAGCTGCCATTAACAAGCCAATTCTGCTTCACGTAGGATTTCCCAAAGCCCGTATCATCTTCTCTCCAATCTTATCTGGGACTTATTTGAGAAAGCTGATTGCTTTTAAGAAACTTTTTTCAGGGAGTGTCAAACATTCCAATCTGACCACCTAAATTTTTTTAAGGGAAAGGAGCATAGCAGTGCCTCTGAATGGATTCATCTTTAATGGACCTTAGCATGGCCTTGAGTCTTAGACATAACCTTCATTCTTTTCACCATCAAACCCTTACTTACCTCTGAAATTCGGTTGCTTCTTCTCTAGTCTAGACCTTTTGCCACAATTTACCTGGCCTAACTAGCATAGCAAAACTCTCTTTGCCCATTTGCACATATGGTTTTCTCATCCGACATGTCTATCCCCATATTCTAAACTTGATGCTTACACTATTAAAAGACATATACATATCCTGACATGTAACAGCCATTATATCTACTACTGTCCAATTGTAAGGACATTATTATCTGGTTACAGGGATCACATATCTTTTTCACTTCTCTTTTCTTCTTTTAAATATTTAGAAATCCTTGAGAATGGGGACTAAGCCTTTAATTCACTTTAGAAACCATTTATTTAATACAATAGTCTATTTACATAATTCTTTTGAAATAAGAGCATAGATTCCTCTAAATTTATTCTATACATCTTACAAGTAATCCTCAAGTACTAAACTTTTTTGAGGCATTTGCTGCTCATGCTTTCCCTTTTGTTGATTTTATTTTACTTTTCCCAGATTTCTTATTTTCATCTGTTCTTCCATATTCACTCTCCCACATCCTTTAAGTTCATATTGTTTTGAAAAATGTCTATTGGATTAGTAAATTAAATACGATGCTGAGTGACGAAGGAAAGTTTTCTGTGTAAAGACATTGTATAAGAAATTAAATAATTTCCTTACTCATACTTGTAAAGCAAAATGCTTGAAAACAGGTAAATCTTATTGCATTTTCCCAACGTAGGGCTTTTAAGAAAGGTTTCTGTTGTCTCTGATACAGTCCTCACCACTAATTCATTTTTAGAAGATACATGGATTTTGAAAATGACCCACAGTTAGTTAGTATGATGTTTAGAATGAGAATGGCTCCCATAGGCAAATGTGCTTGAATGCTTAATCCCGATTGGTGGGACTATTTGGGAAAGATTAGACGGTGTTGCTGTGTTGGAGGAGGTGTGCCACTGGAAGGCTTCAAAGTTCTCCAGCCATCCCCTGTGCGCTCTCTCTCTCTCCCTCCCTCCCTCCCTCCTACTTGCAGATCAGGATGTGAGCTATCAGCTGTTCCTGGCATCATGTCTCTGCCCTGTCATCATGAACTCGAAGTCTCTGAAATGGTAATGGTAAGGACAAGTAAAGGCTGTTTTTCATAAGTTGCTTTGGTCATGGTTTTGTGTCAGCAACAGAAAAGTAACTGAAGAGTGGACTAGAATCCTACATGAAGAGAATTTATGCCAGTACTGATGGATCATGCCTATAATTCCAGCTATTTGGAAGGTTGAGGCAGAAGGCTTGACATTTCATGATCTTCTTGGGCTGCAGAGTAAGTTTGAGGCCTTGTTGGTCAATTTAGCAACACTGTTCACAAAGTAGAAAGAAAATTAGAACTCTATTTCTAGTTTTTGGGTGCTTGCTTAACATATGCAAAGCCCTGAATTCAGTCTCACTACCACCAAGATGGGATGCAGAGGAAAGCTGTTTCTAATTCATGGAGGAGGGGTTAGGGTATCACAATCAAGAAAGAGTAGAGATGCAAGAAGTCACCACTGAAAGACAGAATTCAAAGATTCATATCTGATGCTTCCCTGAATGCAAAAAATGGAGTTGCCAGAGTGAAATAAGAAACAATCGAAACCACATCAAAATTTGATGATATCAAAATTCTTGATAGCAAAGTTAATAAAGATAAATAAACCAATAAATAAATATTTAGCATAGTATGTCTGAAACATGGCCTTATGACACTGTTTGTATCTTACAATAGATGTGACATACACTACAAAACTATTCTTTCTAGATATATTTGTGATAGCCTTTCAGTCTAGAAATATAAATAAATAGGTTCAGTATCCCAAGTGGGGTTTTTTGTGTGTGTGTGCTGGGATGTTAAAGTCAAGTTTAATTCACTTGTTATGAAGCTTAATAGCAATTGCCAATTTCATAGAAATCTAAATCACCTACAACAAGCCTCTGGGTACTTCTGCGAGAGATTATTGTGAGAAGGTTAACTGAGGTAGGAAGGCTCACCCTAAATTCTAGTCCTATTTCATGGATTAAAAATCCAAGTATTCATCACTCTATCCTTTCGAACTGGGGAGGAAATGTCACCAACTGCCTCAAACTCCTGCTACTATGACTTCCACACTTCAAAATATTGTACCCTTAAACTGTGAGCCAAAATAAGGCCTTCTTTCCTTAAGTTGCTTTGATTATATATTTTGTTACAGTGACAAAATAAGTAAGCAATACTCATGTGGTTCTACTCTTTGCTTCTGGGGTAAGATTTGTATTAAACAAAAAACCAAGAAGCCCCATTGTAGACCATGGGAGGTCAGCTCCTGAGATCTGCTCCAAGGTAATAAAAAGAAAAACCTCAGAGTGGTGGGACTAGGCATATATCTGAGAGTTGCTAGACTTTTTCTATCTGAGGGAAAAATGAACAAGCACATGCTTTCTGCTGTTAACCTGATAATTCAAGCACTTCCTGTTTACTTAGGTAATATATCCTTCTGGGGTCTTTGATGGAATTGAAGAATAGATAGTAATAGTTTTCCTTAGTTATGGTAAGAGATAAAGTAGATATAAGTATTATAACTGTAATTCTTATTTGATGCCTGTTTTATTATATGTAATTTTACTATATTAAAGTTCAAACCTTCCTTTTTATTTAAATAGAAAGGGGGAAATGGTATGGGAAGTCCTGTATATGTGTTGCTTTATTGGTTAATGAATAAAGAAACTGCTTTGGCCTGTGCTAGGATAGAATAGAGCTAGACAGGAAAACTAAAATGAATGTGAGAAGCCATGTAGCCCACTGGAGACAGACACTAGACAGAACTTTACCTGGTAAGCCACAACCATGTGGTGATACACAGATTAATAGAAATGGGTTAATTTAAGATAGGAGTTAGCCAGAAATACGATTAAGCTATTGGTCAAATAGTACTGCAAATAATACAGTTTCTGTGTGGTTATTTCAGTTCTGGGCAGCTGAAAATGAAAAGAACCTCCCCCAACACTGTCCTGCTGCCTCTGTCCCTTTCCCAGCCCAACTCTGAACAAATAAGTTACATTTTTAGGGCCTGATCCCTTCTCAAAACCCAAGATAAGTCACATAGTTTATCTCAGGCTAGGAATGTTACATTGACCCATGCACATAGCTCTAATTTGGTGAGGGTTCCCAGACAGAAAATGACAATGGAAATCAATACATAACAATAACAAATAGTTAGCTGGGCCTTGAGTGGTAGGGAGTACTGCAGACTAAAGTTGCCTCAAGCTCTGGCCTTGAATTAGCAAAATAACACCTGGGAAAATGACCTCCTGTATTTGTCTCTAGAGGCAACCAGATATTATCTCCAGGGGCAACCAACCTGCTTTGAATCTGCGCTGAAGTTCAAAGTTCAGCTGTGGAAAAGGCTGCCTTTGTGATTGGGAATCTTATGTCAGTCTGCGTAATGTAAAATATAGGCAGAAATCATCTTTCTGACCATTCACAGCTATATTTATACTCAATATATGGAATATTTTCACAAGATAAACATACAAGCAGTGGGAATATACCCAAAGCTATTATTACGGAACAAATGAAGTTCTTAGGGAAGAAATTAAGTGACTCATGAGAGAAACTGCAGACAGGAGCAACTGGTTTCCATAGCCAGTGACCCTATGATTCCTCCCCAACAGGGAATCGCATGCCTGATGGGTTGGCTCGTTAAACACTAGTTGTCACTGCTATACATTCCCATGACCTTCTGCATATTTCCTTTTCTGTTCAATTAAAAAAAAGAAGTGTGTAAATCTCTCTTAGAGCAGCAAGGAATGTGGATAATTAAAAGTCATCTGAAGATGATTGGAAGACTGACAAGCAATTATGGTAATGATTTTGAAATTAATAAGGGTCAATAATCTATATCAATATTTATAATCACCAATCTGATCAATAACCTATAATGAATAGTATATTTAAAACCAATATTCAATATTTATAATTAATAATTAATAACCTGTATAATTAATTGGAAATCACTAATCTATATTGTTGGTAAACTGAGGGCTAACTCAAGCACCTTGTAGGTATAAATGTAATAGCTAATATGACATGATGTTGCTGAGTGTGTCTAAATATTTTGAATCTGAGTTATCATAATAGTTTTTTCTAGAACATTAACTATTATCTATTAGTCTCAGATCAATTTTTTAAAGTGGCCAATAGCAATAAAATATATTTAGATAAAGGGTTTATATGAATAGTGGTGTGTATTTGCTGAATCAAGGTTGTGGGTGAAGCTTTAAACTTGTAATAAAAGCAGTTAATAAACCATTTTGGTTATGAGAGGGCAGTGCCAATCTGTCTTAATACATATGTAGCAAGATTTACATAATAGAACATTTGTCTGAAGTACAAAACAAGATTTGTAACAAAATACACATATCAGCATCATGGGCAGAATTTACACAATTAGCAATGGAGCAATTTTTAAGGGCAGTTCAGCCCCTGGGCTAGAGAGTTCAGTATAGAAAAAGGGGAAGTAACAAAGGGGGCATAGAAATCGATCGTAGTTGCTTCCTGCTTATATGGGGGCAAAACTGGGAGTCCTGAAGGCTGGAGTACAGTGAAAATCTGAGAAGAGTGGGCTGTTTCAGGTTCTGTGAGACAGTTAGAAAGCAAAAAAGGGATGATTTCCTGGAAGTCCCAAAGGATGAAAGTGCAGTGCAGGAAGAAGTAAGAATTCCCTCATCCAGGCTAAAGAAGCTGTATACTACAGACGGAGGGAATAGAACAATTCACGGAACTCAATAACAGCAAGTGACCATTCCTGGGAGATATTTAGGGCAGAATATATCACCAGAATGATGCATCTTGCAGCCGATTTTCTCATCCACATAACTATTGACATTCTGAATCAGAAATCTTTTGATTGTGTCTGTTCCCTATATTATAGAATGTATAGCAGCATTTCTAGCCTCTCCCTACTTAGATACTAGTAGTGACCCCTCACTATACACAACAACCAAAAGTACCTTCAGACATTGCTGACTGTCCTCTGGTGGGTAACGTAGTCCTCAGTTAAGGATTCCCATTCTGTAGAGATAGAAAGCAAGAGACTGAGACCAAAACTAAAGTGAGGAAAACATACATGAGAAAGTAATGAGGTGGACGAGAATTCACAGCAAAGGAAGCCAAGGCTTATGTTAGTACAAAAATTCAACCACTGGAGAGAAGTTATGATGGTTGAAATGAGTCTTATAGGTCACCATAGAAATGGCTGAGATGACACATATAAGGTGTTGTAACAACCAACCTCAAATTTCTGTGGCTTGATATTATAGAAGTTTCTGGAAGACAAGGACTTGTTCTATCATCTTTGATTCTTTCTCTTTAGTGCTTGGGCAAACAAAACTGCTATACTTGTTGAATGATTGACTGTGAAAGCACAGTTATTATGTTGTATTAACTTGTCTTTGTTTACAGTGCCTACAAAGTGAACGATGGTGAGGTATTCCTTGTATAATAAACAAAGGAAGAGATGGTGTGGAAGGAAACATGGCTGACTCTACAGACACTTTCAATTATCAGTCAAATCCATTTCATACCCAACAGCTATAGTGACTGAATTTCTCCAGATATGATGCATTCTTTTGAAAGAGGGAGATTCTTTCCATTTGGTTCCAGGTGTAGAAATAAGTAACAAAATAAAATGTTTTGTCTTTTTTTAAAAAAATAAAAATTTGACTATTATTCTTTTTTAAATTAAAAGATAATTATGTCATTTCCCCCTTCCCTTTCTTTCATCCCTCCAACCACTATGCACCTACCTTGCTCCATTTTGAAATCAAAGTTTCTATCATTAAGAAGAGCCACTAGAAGGACTGAACAAGCATGGCCTTATAGTAAACCAAGGTACAAACTGCTGCAAAAAAAATTGCCCCCATTGTAGTAGCTTTACACCATAGAAGTTTCTGTGCTGTATCCTTCACATAGCTCTTCTGTCATCTCTTTCAATCAGACTCTATTTTGTGATTGCACAAGCTTCAATAGCTTCAGAATGACCAAGAATCTTAAAGGACACTGCTGAATCCTTTAAAAGAGGCCAATGTAGGAAAGGAACGTGAAAATTCTTCCATAATTTCAGGGATTGTAATCAACATAGTTGTCCATCAACAGGTGAATGAATAATGAAAGGTTGGTGCATATATATATATATATATATATATATATATATATATATANAGATAGGTATATTAATACTGTTTGGTTATAAGAAAAATACTATTCAGTTCTAAGAAAAATGAAGCTTAAAAATTACAAGAAAATAGGTGTACTTAGAATGTACAATATTAAGCAATGTTGCACAGTTGCAGAAAGAGAAAAACACATGTTCTCTCTCATATGTAGAATCTAGCCAATAATACATATATGTATGTGTATATATATGTGTGTGTGTGTAAACAATATACATGTGGGTCAAGTATAACTTATTAAAGAAAAGAAACGCTAAGTATAAGAGGACAAGGAAGGACTGAATGTGGGTACAAGACATGAATTATGAAAGAGAATATAAATCTAATTGTTTTTCTAATTCTAATTTTATCATGGATTTTTTGTTTAGTTAATAAATAAGTGCAAATAATATATTAGATATTGAAAGTTTAAAATGTAACATAAATCTGCACAGCTTCCATTCCCATGCTCTTGGGTAGATAGAATAAACATAGTAAAAATGTTAATCTTACCAAAAACAATCTACAGATTCAATGCAATGCCCAGCAAAATTCCAGCAAAATTCTTCACAGACCTCAAAAAACAGTACTGTACTTCATATGGAAAAAACATTTCTAATGTCTATTCTAACTGTATAGAAGTTCAGTGACCTGTATAGATTTGGTGTATGGCTAATTTTGATGTGTGATGTTTTTATTCATTTTTAAGATTCTTATAATAAACTGTATAATTTTTCAAAAAAACCGGGTCAACATGAAAAGAGAACGTAAGAACTCTTCTGGAATTTCAAGAAACCAGATCTGCAAGGGGTGAACAGCATTGGAGCCCAAACTCATCACACAGATCTCAGCTTATTGCCCGTTTCATACAAGTGTTACCCAATGGGCTCAGGTTAATGTGGAAACAGTTCATTTAATCTTGCACAAATGCCATCACAAACACCAAAAAACTGGAAGTCAGGTAGGCATGGCAAGAAAGCAACCATTCCTGATAAATGAAAACAGGCAGGAGAGGATGAAGAAGAAAGTTAAAAAAGAGTCAAAGTAGAGAAGTTGGGGTCTCTAATGGAAAGAAGAGAGGCATTGTATGCCCTATTAAATTAACAGAGACTATAACCCCTAAAAATAAAGGCAGAGGGAAGAAACTATGCAGTGACCAGAAAGGGACAATTCATGGTGCTTTCCAAAGAGACAGAGAACCTCCCTGCTTTTTATAGCTCAGTTCTTTGTATTTCTTACTTTCTCCTTTCTGCAAGGTAGAACAAGAAGGAATCTTGAAAGTGGCTTATAAATATACAAGAATGTGATCCTTCTGGAAAAGTCACAGAGAAGGGGCTGAGTGTGCCTAATATTTATGTAAATTTTAATAACATAATGCGGAACTCTAGAAATAATGACGAGACTGCTGGGACCAATCCTTTAAATTGCAAACGCTTTTGATTGACAGGCAACAGAGGTGATTAACTGCCCTCCATAGCTTTGCTGCTCTTTCAGTAATATAGGTGCCACATTTAAATCAGTTTTGATGGAAATGGAAAACATGAAACCTAAGTGGCTGTGAACTAAGTGATGTTTGTGGGAAACGTACTGCTTAAAAGGCAACATATAGTGGGTGGAATACTGATTCACACTGAGCCCTAAATGTGCTGTATATAATAAGGTTACATGAAAGACATTGACCTCTTGGATACCAGCCTTATTGTTTTGTTTTGCTTTGTTTTTTTAATCTTTTGTGGCCTCAAAGAGTTAGAGAAAGGTATGTGAAAGTAAAAATTATTTTTAGTCCATGCATGGATCTGTGAAAATTTTACATTTTGAAACAATAAATTGAATGCTGTATTAGGGTGTGCAAGGCTGGAACGGAAGCAAGCAGGGTCTATTTATTTCCCTCTCTCATTTTCCTATCATTAACTTCATCTTTCACACACATAAGCATTAACTGATATTGTTTATTTTTCTCTGTATACATTTCTGTGCATATAGCAGGTTTGCATCTGCTCTAATAATGCTCCAAATTTCAATATTTAAATATTGTCTCTGTTTCTCCCACAGAGGCCTCAACTACGAATTTATTTGCATCATTATAATGTACTTTTCAATTTTATTACACTTTTCAATTCTTTACAAATGGCCTATAGATCTTCTCCTATCGTAAATTACATTTAAAATTTAAATTTTCATGAGAATCACATGCATATCCCAAACAATTCTACTTCAAAATTTTCTATGTTTTCAAAAGAGGCCCATATAGTTCTTTAAGAGCAGAACAGACACTAATAAATTCTAGTGTCCTCAGGAGTTTGGAGTTGTGTACTGAATTTGTGCCTGCCCCAGTCAACTCAGTTCCTACCACTGAGAGTAACTGGAGATTGATAAGTACAGAAACACTCAGGTATGTATACTAACAATTGATTAACCAGTCCTATTTGATTCTAAAATAGAAGTGCTTGTACAAATAAATGTGATCTAATATAAATCCCTTAAAAATCTTTTATTAATTAAATTTGTTCCTTGACAATTTCATTTATATATATATAATGAATTCTAATTACTCTCTCCTCCACTCTGTCTTATGTCTCTCCCATCCCCTTTACCATTACTGAACCCTCACGCAGATTTACATCTTTTGGTTTTATGATTGACTTAGTTTAACCAGAGCCATCTATGTGATCATTGAATTGGAGCTAACATTGGAATCTGATGAAGATATCAGTGTGCACACAACTGAAGACAATGATCTTGACTCTCCCTGCATCTATCAGAAGCAAATAGTCCAGCAGTGGTGGAAAGAAGCCCCTGAGCCCCTCCACCATCTATGTGTGACTGTTGACAGGCCCATTCTTGTGCAGCCCCAAGGCTTCTGTAAGTTTGTGTTTGAAATGGCTGTGCTTTGCAGGAGAGGTTACAATTTCCAGTTCTTCTCC
>LOJH01058618.1:0-11382 GCA_001685095.1 Ellobius talpinus
ATTCTGTAGGCTGCCATTTTGTCTTGTTGACCATGTCCTTTGCTTTACAGAAGCTTTTCAATTTCAGGAGTCTCCATTTATTAATTGTTTCTCTCAGTGTCTATGCTACTGGGGTTATATTAAGGAAGTGGTCTCCTCGAAGCAGGAAATTTGAAAGACTGTTTTGCCTATATTGGAAGTTTGTCAGTCACATTCTTCTGTGTCCTTCAGAATGTCTGGCAGACTCTTTCATGAAGCGGAAACCCTGACAGGACTGTCTCACCTTCTTTTGGCAAGCTCAGCCATCATTTTTCTGTGGGTCCTGCACGTCCAGTTTATACAGCATAGCACCAAGCAGTCCAGGCAAGAGCAGCTTGTTGTTTGTTTTTAGAAAAGTAGTATTTGGGTTTTACCTTAGGTGCCTGGGCTATCTAGGTTCTTGGTCACTCAAGCAGTGTTGTGGGGAGTCTTCGTTCAAATGAGATATTGGATAGTTATTCCCACATATTTTGTGCTACCATTACAATAGCATATCTTGCAGGAAGAATATTATTGTAGATAAAAGGGTTTGTGGCTGAATTGGTGTTTAGGTTTCTCCTTTGGTTAATACAGAATATCTACCTGTTCCAAAAGCACTAGAACATAGGGGTGATGGCTCTATGTAGGCACTGGCTCAACTTCACCATGTTCAATGAGTTGTGTAGGTATTGTCTGCAGCAGTGGGGCCTTGCTGTCATTTTGTGGTGAGCAACCTATTGGAGAACAACAGCCTGGGTTGTTTGGGGGTTTCTATTGGACCCCTTGGCCATCAACTCCATTAGATGTAAGCCAATCCAAGTACTGGATTCTTCATTTGGTGACAAAAGATGTCCAACTGGGGACCTCTCTCCCCATTATTTGACAATTTCATTTAGATCATTTTCATATATGTATATATTTTATGAAGCTTCTCCTTTATTAAATTTCATACTACCTCTCAAATGGCCCTTAACTTTAGCTGTCTGTCCCCATATTTTTCCCTTGTCTATCCTTCCCCCCAACCTGATCCTCCTCTTCCAGTAAACACTCACCTACCATCCATTCATAACTATTCTATTTCCCTTTTCTAGGGAGATCTATCTCTCCTTCCCCTCTAGTCCCTTACTCTATACCTAAACTCTGTGATACTATATATTCTAGATTGGTTATCACCGACTTAACAACTTGTATCCATTTATAAATGGGTGCATACATATTTCTCTCTGGGATACCTCACTCAGGATGACTTTTTTCTAGTTCCATCTATTTACTCTTGAATTCATAATTTCATGTTTTACAAGGCTGAGTATTACTCCATTGTGTAAATGTGCCACTTTATCCATTCATCTGTTGATGGGCATCTAGGTTGTCTCCAATTTCTGGCTGTTATGAACAGGAGAGCAATGAGTAGAATTGAGCAAGTGTCTCTGTGGGGATTGAAATATCCCTTGGGTATATGCCCAAAAGTGGTATGTACAGATGAGGTAGATTGACTCCCATCTTCCTGAGGAAACATCACACTCATTTCCAGCGTGACTGTAGAAGTTTTCAGTTCCATCAGCAATGGATAAATGTTCTCCTTACTCCATGTCCTCAGCAGCATGAGCTGTCACTTCTTTTACTAATCTTAGCCATTCTTCCAGGTATAAGATGAAATCTCAAAGTAATTTTAATTTGCATCTGGGAAAGACATTGTAATCAGGCGATTCCAATCAATATTTCTCTCATCTAGATTGCTGTTGAAGTTGAAGTGATTTCTACTTGGGCCAATTCTCTTTACCTATATTCCTTTGTTTATCAAAAGAACACAAAAGCATGCCTACTTTACAGAGTATTTCATGGATTTCATTAGTTAAATGCCTGAGTGACACTGAGAACTTGGCAATCAATACAATGGATTGAAGGATAACTGTTGGGCCAAAATTATCTCAGGGCCTGTACCTCGAGGCCTATAAAACAGAACGAAGCCTGGCTTGAGTTCAGGGCCTAGATTTCAAGGCCTGTAGTACAGAGAAAAGCCTGACTCAAGTTTGAGTGAGGATGAGACATCAGAAACTAGGTAGACACCCCTCCAGCTAGAGGGAGGGTTTAGCTGCCTCTCATTGGCTGGAGGTACCCCCACATCACAGGATGTCACTTAGCATATATAAGCTGATGCTCACAGTAATAAACTGAGTTCCTGCTTTAACTCGACTCCCTACCATGTCTGAGTGTCCTGCGGATAGCACACTCACCTTTCTCTGTAGAATAAGGAGGCTCAGGAAGCTAGCAGGTATCTTCTAGAAAGTGGTGTTTAAATCCCTTTGTACATGTGAATATGATCTTATTTAGAGAAGGGTCATGGCAAACATAGTCAAGTTAAGGTCACTATAGAGGACTCTAAGCCTATATAGAGGGTGCCCTTGGGGCAGAGGCAGCAATATTTGGCTTACTGGTTACACTCCATCATCAAGGGAAGCCAAGACAGGAACTGAAGCAGGGTATTGTTTTATAAGGGTATCTCAGTTGCTAAGACTTATCCTTAAAGGACTCATCTCACAGCTACTTAGTTTCCTTTGTCCTCTCAAAAATGCACCAACTCATCTACATTCCTTTGCTTCAGAAATTACTTCAAGAAATCTTGCAAGAAAATTACTTAGGGCTGGAAAGATGGCTCAGTGGTTTAAAAGCACTTACTGGACTTGCAGAGGACCCAGGTTATGTTCCCAGCACCCAGATGACAATTCACAACTGTCTGTAACTCCAGTTCCAGGAACTCCAAAGCCCTCTTCTGGCCTTTGCATGTACCAGGAATGTGTGTGTTGCATATATACATAAACATCCATATACACATTCATACATCTGTACAAATTTTAGTGCAGAAATTCACAAAATTTTGTGCTAAAATTCACATTTATTCACATAAGAATAAACTATCTTAAGAGAAAAGAAAAAAGCAAATTACTTTTGTGTGTGAGTACATGTAACACAAACTCTTGCTCTACATGCTACATGCTACAGTACGGTTCCTGAGCCATGCAAGGGGCTGGAGATTGAAACACATACACACACAGACACAGGGACACAGGTTATCCTTGAATTCCCCAAGAATGCCAACTTTATTGTGTTCCAGGGCAGCTTATATAGTGCCTTCCCTGACCATCGGCCAGGCCCTAACTCTCGGGATCCTTCAGCTGCAAGGCAGCGGAGACCACTCCCCTGTCTTGTGCTCAGAGCAGCTGCAAACACAGGAAAACAAGTTGTTTACTTGCAGGCCAGGGGTCACAGGAAATTCAGGGTCTGGGGATCCACAGTCCCCAACATGTACACATTTGTATGTGCATGCATGTACATGTGGAGACCAGAGGTTGATGTCAGGTGATTTCTTTACTGCTTTCCACTTTATATTTTGAGCCAGAGTCTATTCATTCTGGAGCTTATCAGTTCAGGCTGGCCAGTGAGACCCAGGGATTTTCTTGTCTCCATGTCTCTGATGCTATGATTACAAGTGTGCTCCGCCATGCCCTGCTATTTATGTGGGTGCTGGGGATTCAAACTCAAATCCTCATGCCCACACAACAAGTGAGAAAATTAATTTTATTCTCACTGAACTCTTACGGTTTTTAATTATTTTTTTTACTTTAAGAAGCTTCCATCTCTGTGAAACATATTCCCTTTAAGAAACTCTAGCCAAGGATTAATAATTTAGTTTTCTGTGAACTTTAAAAATTCCTATTGCACTTATTTGTGTGTTTGATGTGTGGGACACAGTGTGCCTATGGGGGAGAGGGCACAGAAGGAGATTCTCTTTCCACCACACAGAGTTTTGTGGATGGAGCCCAGGTAATCAGCCTTTACAGCAAAGGGCTTTTACCTGACAACCCATCTCGCTGAACTTTTTAAGTCAATTTTCTTATGGATGGGAGAAAATGGGTCCATTTATTAATCTAATGTTTTTGATTATTCTCTATTTATTAGCACACACCATGGACATGATGAACACCAAAGGACTGACATCACTCTCTCTCTCTCTTTTTCTTCAGGTGATCAACTCTGACGTAAGACAGACTTGCTGAAAAGAAAGAATTAAAATGCCAAAGTCCTATAATTGGGGCAAGGTAGACAAAAAGACTAAGATGCCGGCAGGGCTGGGAGAAACACAAGATGGACACAGCAGTTCACAGCAACAGCAAGCTGAAAGAAGAACCCTAGAGCAGGGCAGGCCTAGCCCAGTGTGTGGCCAGTACCAACCTGCAGCCTGGCACAAAGGGAAGGGGTCAAATGTGGTAAACATGCCCAGTGGTAAGCACTGTGTGTCTGCTCAGATAGGCATAGGAGCCAGATTTCCCCCAAACACTGGATTTAGACTTGATGTTGTCAATTAAGATATTTATATATGTGATTAATATTTATTCAATTCTTAGATGTATTTATTTTATGCGTGTTTTTGTCTGTGTGAGGATATGTGTACCGCATGTGTACCTGGTACCCTTAAAAGTCAGAAGGTCCCTTGGGACTGGCGTTACAGATGGCTGTGAATCACTATTTGGGTGCTGGGAATTGGTCTTGGGTCCTCTGCAAGAGGAACAGGTGCTCTTAACGCCTGAGCCATGATGTTTTGCTAATCAGCTACTAAGGACCTTCCCTGGTACCTCTCTGATTTCCTGGTGTCCTGCCAATGTCTACCACCTGAAGTCAAATGAAAGGGAACCTGTGGCTTTTGACCACAGAGTCCAGTAGCCCCAAGAGCAGGGGACAGCAGGCAGCTGATCTGGAGGGTCAACTCAGGATTGCCCAATATCAAGAGTAACTTTCCCAAGAGGCATTTGCACAATACAATGCTAACCACGTTAGGTACTCGCAGTTTGGGAACGTTTTGTCTCAGCTGGTGAAGAGGGAGTGGTCCAGCAGAGTCACGCCTTTCTCATTAGCCTCCGCCCCAGGGCTTCTACCCCACCTTTTCCTATACGTTTCCTTAGGAGTTCCCCAAGGCTCTGGAAACTCTGCAGAGGGAGCAAGGTTCCCCACACAGTTGCGCCTCTGTGCACAGTGCTCCATCAGCCTGTTTTGTCCTTTGCCCCGTCCATAAGCAAAGTCTATTGATCCACACTCACAGGCCACATGCTTTGTGACATCTGTGAAGTCTATTGTTTGATGGCCCTAGAGACCTCCCCAGCTTTTCTCTGTTTCTGCTGTCTGGTTTTGTTATTGCACAAGGACTCCCGCGATTTAAACACTGAGGCACTTGCTCTTGGCACCCTGAGCCACCCGGAACAGAGGTGGCAAATGACTCCTGTATCTCGCTTCTGTCCTTCTCAGAGCTAAACAAGTGGTGTCAGAACACACGCGCGACCTGGGAAAGAGGCTCTCAGGTTTCTTCTGGATGAAGATTTGCTGCTCTTTGGGAAAGAGCATCATTTTTCCATGCTTGCTTCTGCCTATATCCGCATTTAGGCATGTAATACAGTCTGCGACAGTCTAGGAAACGTCCTGGAGACTTTCTTGTTGGCAGGTACCTGGTGTCAACCTCGCTCATACTAACTACCCACAGCATGCCCAAATAACCGTGGACACTGTTCTTAAGCTGCCTCGGTCAGAGCAAAGAGCAATTCAGCAGGGGGGGGCAAGGCTCTGCTGTGCAGGTCTCGGGGACAGAACAAGCTGTTCCGAAGCCTACTCGGAACTGCTGTGTCAATCGTATACCAGAGACTCATTTCAGGGAGCGCTGTTAAGGGAAGGATTGCATTTGACACGCAGGTGTTTATGTGTGATTTGGGAGAACGGGGGGGGGCATAAACGCGTTTATTTAGTACATTTTGTAGTGTATTATTTTAGGAGCAGCGGGGAGGAAGGGTTTATTTCACCTTAGAGGTTGCAGCCCCTCACCGAGGGCAGGGCAGGAATTCCAGCATGAACCTATGAACCTGAGGCAGAAACTGTGGCTGATGCTGGCTTAGGTTCAGGCTCATGCATAAGCAAACTTTTTTTTTGAGACAGGGTCACTCTGTGTAACTCTGGCTGATCTCAGTCTCACAGAGATCCACCTGGCTCATGTGTACTGAAATTAAAAGCAGGCACGGAGCTGTTAGGTCAAAGAATACAAAGCATTTTAAGACTCCAGCTCCATTGCATTTCTTAGGGCGCACTGGTAAAGACTTCACAGTACAACACACAGCCTTCATCAGGAGTGGCAAAAGTTTCCAGTCAGCTGCCTCTGAGAAGCAACAGGTATTGTGAGGGTACAGGTTATCTCATAGTACAGCCAGGAAGCATTCATCCTAAGAGGAGGGAATGGCTAGGCAGCTTATACTTGTTCATGTCTAATGTCTCACAAAGCCTAATTAAAGCACAAGAGTTACCTGCCACTAAACTCTCTTTAAATCCTTAAATCCATGCATTTTATTGTCTTCCCCCAGTGTCACCACTGCCAAGCAGAGCCCAAGCATTCATGTCCTTGGTCAAACTCTCCCATGTCATCCTGACTAAAGCTATGAAATCCTCATGACTCTTAGGATGTAACTAATAAGCCATATTCTGAAAGCCACCTTTCTGGTCACTTGTCCTAATGACTCTACTCCCATTGACATGGTGCTCTCTACTGATCTCGTGAGTCTAAAACCAACTTTCTTGCCCACCTCTACCCATTGAATCCTGCCAAATTCACACCTCAAATGCCACCACTTCTTCCAATCTGTCAGGCCTGCCCAGAAGATCTTTCCTTATGAGGCACTTGCCCCCCTGTGCCTAGTGGGCGCCTTGAAGGTGGGGAGACAGCTCACAGAATTGTTTGTGTTTTTTTTTTAATCAGGCAGTTCTGGGCCTCCTGTCTATCAGTCACTAAGAAAGTGTCTGCCAAGTGCCGTTCTGCAGGCTTTAAATTACATGAAGAGGCACAATGGCGAGTGATCTTGTGAGATTATCCTTGATGGAGTTCCCTTCCCTCCTTGTGTGACCGTCCTTGTCTTGGTCCCAGCTTTCCTTGGTTCTCATTTATAGTATTAGGACCAGGACTTAGAAGATGCCAGGTACCTGCCCTCCTCCTGAGGTGGTCAATGGTTATGGTGCAGAGTCTCAGTTGTGAGGCTAGGAAGAAGCCACCTGAGCCAAAAGTAGGAGTACTGGCGTTTTCCCGGAGGAAAATCCAGAGGCGACACTAGGAAAGGAGGACATTGTTGTGGAGTATTTGTTTCACTATGGAAGGATGTGTTGCATTTGTTTAATTAAAAAAGACAAATTCCACATAGTTATAAGAAGGAAACTCATGTTTCTTCTCACCACCCCCTTTCTCTTTCCACCAGAATCCCACCATCTAGTCCAGGCTGGACTCAAACTCACAGTCCCCCCTGCCTCAGCCTCTCCAGTGCTAATATTAGAGACATAACTCATCTTGTCCTATATATGCATAGAAATTTGAACGTAGTGTGAAGGAATCATTTTTCCTTCTCTGATATAAGGGAAAATACACGTTCATTTTCTGAGTCCTGTGAGACTGTACTGGATCAACACAAATCTGCACAGTCATTGTACCTGCCTGCTCTGCTCCATGTGTCATCATTATCTGAATTATGTGCTTGATCTTTAAAAGATGACTGTACATTTCTGCGTTTACTGCGTGGATGCCATCCAACCCAACCTTTGATTATCCGATTGTAAAACCCTTTTGCCAGAAAAGGCCAGAGCAACAGGAAGTCTATTACACACCACTTTGCTAGTAATATAAAGGAAAGAAACAAGAGATGGGTTTTTCTTTTTGAAGTTTCCTTATAGTTGGATTTTAATATTATGGGGTTATTTAAACAAATCTGATACAAGCGCACAAAATATTTAAACAGTATAAAGGAGTATGTCTTCCTTTGTGAAAGCAAGAGCTGCTGATCGTGTTTTGTGTCTCTTCCTAGAGATCTGTGAAGCAAATATCAAAAAGGATGTGGGCTTTATCACTACAACCTCCTTTCCCTTTTCTATCTTTCACACACCCTGCCTTTTCCCTCTTAGTAACAGGTCCCAGAGTCTGTCCCGTACTAGAACAGATAGATATTCTCTTAGGAAGATATACCAGATATACCATAATTGCCTTAACCATTTCTCTCCTGATGAATACTTAACTGATGCTGTCTTTTTAGTAGGTGTGTGTGTGTGAGTGTGTGCAAGTGTACCATGACATATGTTTGGAGGTCGGAAGACGACTTTGTAAGATTGGTTTGCTCCTTTAATCTTGATGTGGGTTCCAGGGTTAGAACTTCAGTTCCCAGACTTAAGAGGCAAACACCTTGACCCACTGAGCCAACCCACTGGTCTGGCACAGTCTCTTACTCTCACACCAGAAAGGCCTTTCTGCTTCTGCCAGGGCAAAGGACACTTTTGTTAAAACACTTCAATGAGGAGCCTCCCAATGAATAAGCCACAATAACGGGGAGGTGCCACTTTGTATTCCCAGTCAGGTTCCAAATGTCCTTGTTTTCCTGGCTGACGGTGCCTGTTTCTCCGCACTCTTTTTGATCCTGGAGGACAGTGTTAAATTCTTGCCTCTCGCCATTGTTGCTGCTGGGGGTAAACGCTGAAGCTCCGGGTCTAGCTCAATTTAAACGAACTCTTCTCCAGGTAGCAGCTGACCTCTGGCATGACCATTGTACTATGTGTACATATGTACTGAGTGATAGGCTAGGTGGAGCAGGCCTGGAAGGCTTCCAGAATAATGGCTGTGGGAGAGGCCTCCGCGTAGGTTGGCCAGCAGAGCTGGGCACTAGACTGTGTCTTGCAGTACCCTGCTCTTCTCTCAGAAGAGAAATCTTGGAGGTTACCACTTCAGTCAACAAAGCAGCTTAGTTTGGGGTACTTTGACTTCTTGGGTGTGTGTTGAAGGTCTTCCATAAGAGGGCAAGATCAGTGTTCTGCCATATGGCATCTCCATGGCGGAGAACCCGCATGCGTACACTTAACTTGCAAGAGGTCAACATAAGTACTTAGAGAAAAAGAGGAAAAAGTAAAGTATTCTAAGGAATGCCTTGCAAGTTGCCCAGTGACCCTGAGACGAGCAATATAGACAGTTGTACCTGAGATCAGTGGGCTGAAATCTTTAGAAAGACTGGAAAGGTGATTGCAAAGGTTTGACTCCCCAAAATGAGCCCTTTTTATCTTCCAGAGGTGAGAGTGTTCACAGAAGAAGGCAAGAGACACTGTTTCCAAACATGGTGAAAGATGAGAACTGGTACCCAAGGGTGTGCTCTGCCCTCCATAGGTGCGCTGTGGCATATGTACCTACAGACACACACACACACACACACACACACACACACACATGAAAAATACATGTAGTTACTGGCATGCTCCCTAGCTTCTTGAGCTGACATACATACTCACATATACTCATTGACAGACGTGGAAACAGGCTCAGAGGTACTAGTCTTGGGGCAGAGATGGGATAGGAGCAAAATCATTTAGATTGGGGACATAGAGTGGGCTGAAGACAAGTGTTCCTTATTCCCAAGTGAACTTACACCTCACACACAGGCCCATGGACAATCCACATCTTTAATTCCAGATTATTCTACCTTGGTCTCTCCCAGGGAGTCATACATACCCTTTCCTGCAAAACTCACCTCTGAGCTGGCATAAAGGAATTGGTGCATTGAGGATAATGAACAAAACTTTGGGACATATGAGGAAACTGTATTTAGGATTGTCTACATTAAACTATGTGCTTGGTATGTGCTTGCTTTTGAACTTGAAGAATTTTCAAAGTTACTATTGACAATATATGAATTCCACCCTTAGATACTAACTTTTACCATGATCCACATTAGACCCGAACCCTTCTGTGTCTCACCTGAACTTGGCAGAGGTTCACAGAGGCAAAGTGAATGCCAAGATTCATAAACTGAAAATAAACAGCCAGCCTAGAGTTCAAAGCCATGATGTTGACACAGCCTCAGAGTTCAGCCAATGCACTTCATGGCTCTCTTATTTACAGCTCTGTAACCTCACACCTGAGAGCATGAGATGGGGACACATGGCTGGTGGACTTCTTTAACCAGGGCCTTGGTATTTCCCAGAACTATCTGAGAAAACCAGGACAGATCAAGGCAACCCATGTTTGTTGGTTAACCTTTGGGGGTTTTGAAAGGCCCTGAGCTGCACTATTTTGATTTTTTTTATTCTAGATCCTTCTTCTGATATTTTGTGACTGATCCTCATCCTGAGTTATGGCCCTGGAATAAAGCCCTACTTTCATAGAGGTTCAATGGTATCTTGAATACGTAACTCTCTTAGATCTAAGACCAGCCCATCAGCAACGAACTTTGAGTTCATGGAGTCTTTATTGAAGTTATGAACTCTGAAAACTAAGATATTAATAATGCAAAGATCACATGCTTTACCAACCCATTTTGCCATTTCCTGGAGATTATGAAGTGTATTGAGGTAAGTGAGACCAGTGACGGATTGAGTTGCGATTGCTTTTTCCACAAGAGGAGAAACTGAATCAGGTAAGAAATAAAGTGACAGGTAAGAAATAAAGAAATAAAGTGAATCAGGTAAAGAAATAAAGCCCTCCAAAGAAACAATACAAATAGCCAAAAAATACAAAAATATATTTAACATCAATAATTAGAGGTGGGGAGAGAATCAAAAGAAAAAATATGAGATATCACTTTATATTAACTGGAGGTACATTTTTTTAAAGCAGACAGTGATGAATAAGACCGTGAAGAAACTGGAACCCTCCTAAACTGGCTGATGGGATTCTGGTTTGACCACCTTGAGAAACAGTCTGGCAGTCCCATAAATGATTAAACACAGACATTTTGCTTCTCCCGCATGCTATCTATCCAGAAATAGCTCAGGTCTGAGAGTAAACTCCTGTTGTTAGAGGTTTATGAAAAAAATCATAAAACAATTTCTTTTAAATCATCGAAGACTTAATGATTGGTGTGTTTTCTACAACCTAAGTTCCTTCTTCACTTACACATAATTAATTCTCTATGAGTATTTGAAAGTTAATGATTATTTTATTTCACTTAAAATATTTCAAACATGCTGCAGGCACAGGGGCAAGCCAGGAAGCTTGCTAAACAGTGCCTAGTGTTGGCTGTGGAGCCTGACTCCACGTTTGAATGCTGGTATATCCTTTACTTAGACCCTTAACCTTTCCGTACCTCATTTCCTCCTTCATGAAGTGGAACAGCAACAGCACCTGCTGAGTGCTTAAATCCCCCAATAAATATAAAGCACTGCCTTAGTTAAAGCTTCTATTGCTGTGCCAAAACACCATGACCATGGCAACTCTTATGAAGGAAAACATGTCATTGGGCCTGGCTTACAGTTTCAGAGGTTTAGTCTATTATCATGGCAGATGGCATGCAGGCAGACATGGTGCTGGAGAAGGAGCTGAGAGTTCAACATCTTGAT
>LOJH01058624.1:0-11381 GCA_001685095.1 Ellobius talpinus
GAGAGAGAGAGGAGAGAGGAGAGAGAGAGAGAGAGAGAGAGAGAGAGAGAGAGGAGAAACAGACAGAGAAGGGGGAAGTTGAAAAGTAGGGAGAGAGGCAGAAGCGAACCTGCCTCTCTGAGAGGAAGACCAAAAAGAGAGCGAGCTCAGGCTGGAAGCTCAGGCTGGAAGCTCAGGCTGGAAGCTGAAAATCAGCCTGCCTCAGTGGATGGGGAGAGAGTGGGCGTGCCTTGTCTCTTAAAGAGACAGAATAACCATTACAACTATATTATAATCAAAGAAAAATTAATCTGAGCTCTTAGAACCACTTTTACAAATGAATAAGGAATTATGGGGCTTGCTAACATCTCCCAGTCCAATTTCCCGATTTTTGTAATGATCAAATGCATTTTCAATTAGAATTGTTTGCTAAGCAGATACACTGTTCATGGAAATTTGTTAAGAAGAAAAAAAATTGAGAATATCAGAATTGGCAAAATAAACTCACCTCTTAAATCTGTTTTTATTTGAGCTCTTTGTATCAAGTATCACAAAATTTTTATAGAATTAATATAATTCATGATAATATTTTATTTAAAAATTAATTACGATTTTAGTTTAAGTGATGAACATCATAGGGAATATTTTACATGTGTAAAATTTAACATATGTAACACACCTACGCATGTAATTTAAAACACTATCATATGTAATTCTATTCTTAACACCTTGTGAAAATTTCATTTAATGTGTTTATTCATTTTATAAATATTTAAATTTATTCTAATAATAGTTTTATTCTTTTTGTCCTGCAACTATAATGCAATGCTATTTCTTAGAGTGCCTTAGAACTGAGGTTTTACTGAGATTTTATTCTTAGACTGAGGACATACTCAGTTGTAAAGTGCTTATGCACAAGTGTGAAGACTTACTAACACCCGCATAAGAAACTGGATACAGTAGTGGGTACGTGTCGTTCCAGCATTGCAGAAGCAGGAAAAGGAGTTTTTCTGAGATTTGCTGACTAGCAAGTCTAGCCAAATTGATAAGCTAGGTTTAGTAGGAAATCTTGTTTCAAAAAATAATGGAAAGGATAACAGAGAAACATATCCTGATATCAACTTTTATGTGCACACACACACAATTGTGCATATAGACCTGCACACACATGTACACAGACACAAGACCATGTAAACACACACACATGCGCACCTCCCCCCCCATTTTTATATGTCATCACATATTCAACCCGTGATAGAAGCTAGCATTTGGGTTGTTAAGCAAAAAACATATTAGAAATGCTAGAGAAAATAACATTTTGAATGGAAATTGGTATAAAATCTATGCTAAAAAGTTCATGAGACCATCAATTAATTGAGAATTTCCAGAACATAATTTTAAGAACAGAAAGAAATTAGGTAACTAAACTACCATTGAAGGGACCTATATAGTAACTTATCTTATTAAACTTAGCAACCAAATTTAACAGTGTGTATCTAGAAACTTATATAAGATTACTGCTACTAACCTCATAAATATGTGTTCAAGATCGGACAAAGTATTGAGAATCAATCCTTTAGAACATCTTATAATCTGCATTGTTGGAGAGAAAACAACCAACAGAGCAGATGAGAAGTCATAGTTGCTGAGCAATGACTATATCACGAGTATGTTCTTTATATGTCTTAGGTATGATAAAACATGTCTGTCATTGAATAGAAGCCAATAAAAAGCAAACAACCCTATTGGGAGCATGGGGACCTTGCAGGGAGGGTTGAAGGGGGAAGGGGAGAGGCAGGGAGGGGAGCAGAGAAAAATGTAGAGTTCAATAAAAATCAATAAAAAAAAGAAAAAGGGACTATAACTAATGTTAAGATGATAATCGCTCAAATTTGGAGAAAATAAATTCGGTAATGTCAACGTGAAAATTTTTACTGATGATATGAATCAGTAGCCAATGCCTCTGTGTGCAGAGAAGTACCAAATTATACTATTAAAATATTTCCTTAGAGTCCAAGTTATTATAGCTCCTTTTCCTCACCTATTCATCAGAATGCATGCAGCAACACATGTAGTTACTGCAACGATTCCAGTCGCTTTTCAATTTGGGAGCGAGCACGTTATGATTTCCATTAGATAGGGACATGGATAGTTGGGAAGAGTTTGGATTAATGTCTAATTTACTTTATTTGCTTTTCTTCTTATAACTGGACAACTCCTTGTAGTTTTATAAGTTTTGAATCATCACCTACGAGTCTAAGGTCTTTAGAATGAGCTTCCCGAGGCCTTGCTATTAGTTAGCAAATTTAGAGAATCTCCGACACATCGGCCAAATCTCCTTAAGCAAACCAATGGAATGTGGGAATGGAGTGGTCTAATGTGGCAAAGCAGTGAAAGGAAGTGATTCCTCACAGTTCCTTTTGTTTGTCTATTCTTAACCACCATCCTCGGGAAGTGTAAATGAAAGTCGGGATGATTTATTCCAGAAACTAAATAAATAGAGCGTACGGTTGCCTTTTCAGTTCACTGTGTACCTTCCCTTCTGGTGTCCTTCCTCTCTCTGCAAAAGCTATTTCAACAAGACCATGTAAATGTCTCTAATTGTGGGAGAAAATGTTAATATAACATTTGCACAGTTCAACAGCTTCAAAGCTGTTTCATTGACTATGCTTAAAAGGCAACTTAAACACAGAGACCTCAAGTCCACATAAATGCCTGTTTAGTGGGACATTTGGTGACAGAGCCTTCAAAACAGAAACAAAGAGGATGGGAATCAAACAGACCAGTATTCTAGCCTCATTCAAGTCATTCAGGAGCCCCATGCTTAAGCCAAGGATTATTAGTGAGACTATCTATGCTGGTCTGCTGCTCAGGAAGAAACAGCTCTCTATTAAAGAAAAAAGGGGGAGGGGGAGAAAAGAAAATAGTTTAAAGCTCAGTAATTCAGGCTTGCATAAATCTTTAATGGGTTCTGTCTTCTTATGATTGGCTATGTGTTCTTTTCTCTGCCCAAGGGAGGCACTATATGTCTTAGAGGAGAATAATAGTAACTCCATCTTGTGTGTTATATGATATCTGCCAGTAATCCTGAGGATTTGGGCTTTGTCTGCCGTAAACAAAAGGCCACCCATCCATAATGTGTCTGAGCGATTCCAGACTCTTCACCTTAGCAGGAGACACCACAAGATGAACGTGGGCAGCTAAACACATTTGTACCTGCAGGCAATTTGCTCCGAAGATAACTTAGAAAATGTAAAAACAAAAACAACAAAAAAAGCATATTTCTCTTCTTGCAAGAACAAAGTGTGACCGGCACCCTGCAGTTGGATCCATTGCGTAGGCTTCTCTCCAGATTCAGGATGAAACGTCAAATAGTTCATGATGTTTTTGTGAGCTGATGGAGAAGATATCATGATGTGGATTAATTTATTAGAGATGATGTTCATTTCAAGCCCTAATATGAAACATGGATGACAATTGAAATAGAGGGGGGAAATATTTATGATTTACATGTTAATGCTTCACAAAAGATGAGCAAAAATATGTACAAAAGTCTATTTTGCCATATTTCACCCAGGGGGCATTGCAGACTGAGTTAGGTTCTGGGTGGTTAATCTTCCTAAATTGATGGATTTATTCACTCAGGTGAATGTGCACCTATTACCTCTACGGGACTTTCCTCCACTCTGAGAACCTAAGAAAGCCTGGCTGTTAGTGGACTACGTGAACTCACTGTCGAGGTTTTAATCTTAAAGAGCATCTGCTATATTTCTTTGCCATGTCTGATATAGCGAGTCTGAAGAAGTTGAAGCTGCTAATTACATTCTGGAGGGAAGAGCATGCCTTTATGTTATGACTCACTTAGCAGTACCAACAACAAGAGAAAATTCCCAAGTTGTCTGCATGAAGGAACTCATTGTACAAGCTAGATCTTGCAAGGAAAGAAAGTATTTTGAACTGAATGCCAAAGTGAAGAAAGAATCCACACTGGCCTTCAAGACCATCCCAAACAGATACAAGTGCATGCTAACTGTAAATTCCCAAGACAATTTCTGCTTTGCCGAATGCCATTTGGAAGTGAAAGGGTAGATTTTAATTTTTGAGTTATGGAATTTTAACAGAAGATTTGAAATTCTTTAGTAGTTGGACCAATTTCTGTTGTTATAAGTTTGTGACACCCTGGAAATTACAGTCGATAAAAAAACCAAGCAAGGCTAATGAAAGGGATCACTGACTGACAGGTATACCGTGTGAGCAGTTTTAGTATGGATTTCAAATATCCATTTCACAATATGTGACCATGCAGAGCTGATACCTCTGAATAATGTTTTCTTAATCATCAAAATTATATTTATAATTTATTCTTGGTATACACATCATAAACTAACAAAAGGATTGGCTTATTAATTATTCACTACATCAAGTGTTGCTTCACCATGCTCTTTCTAACATATGCGAATTTTATAAAAACAAGTTTAAAAACATTGTGAAATTAGTCCTGGAACTCTCTTCTTAGGAGATAAATTAAGATTTAGTGTATTTTTGAGTCTTTGACTGTTTTAGGAGACTTTAACTTGTTAAAAGTGATGGAATGAGAATTTGTTGTGTTTATTCACCCTTTTAACTATTGAAAATATTATACCCTCAATTATTCTCTTACATTACTTATTTGAGTTAAATTGTCTTCAGTTTTACTCTGTACAGGATAAAATAAGTGTTATAGCATATTTATTACTTAGACCAATTTTTAAATTTAAATATATTTTAATCATATTCTTCCCCTTCTCCACATCCTTCCAGATCCTCTCATCCCTCATATCCACTCAACTTTAAGTTCTTTCTCAAAAAATAAATAAAAACCCAATACAATAACAAAATCACCCAAGATAAAGAAAAGAAAAGAAAACAACATCCAAGAACAAAGCGAAACAAAACCCCCACCAAACTATAACAAAATAAAAGCATAAAAAAACTATTGAATCCATTTTACGTTTGCCAAGTATTCCTGAACATGCCGCGTGCTCTGAAATGTTTGGTATAGCCAGTGTCACTCTGCTGGAGAAAACTGACTTTCCGTCTCTCAGCAGGTATAAATGACAGCTCAGTTGTCTTTTAAACCAGTGGCTAGGTTACCTTTCATTCATTAATGCATTTAAAAATATATAACAAAAGGAGTTGGGTAAGACAATCAAACAGAAGGAAAAAGAACCCAGGAGAAATTACAGGAATCAGAGACCCCATTCATCTACATACTCAGGAGTAAAAACACTAAATTGGAAGCCACAATATAAAGACAGAGGACCTTGTGCGGACCCATATCAGCCCTGGGCATGCTGCTTCGGTCTCTGAGTTCGTATGAGCTTTGCTCATGTTAATTTAAAGGACCTTGTTCTCTTGATGTCCTCCATCCCCTCTGGCTCTACCACTCTTTCTACCTCTTCTTCTGTGGGCTCCCTTGAGATCTGAAAGGAGTGATTTAATGGTGACATCCTATCTAGGACTGAGTGTTCCAAAGTCTCTCACTCTTTGCATAATGGCTGGCTGTGGGTTTCTTTATTCATTCCCATCTTTTACATGAGGAAGCCCTCTGATGTTGGTTGAACAAGGCACTGGTCTATGAGTATAGCACAGTATCATTAGGAGTCACTTTATTACTACTTTTTTTTCTTTTCTAAACTAGTATCAGTTGATTTTACCCTAGGTCCCTGGAATGTCTAGATTTAGGTTCTTGGTAATTTAAGCAGTGCCTAGTATGGGTTCAATATTGTGGAGTGGGACTTAACTCAAATCCAGAATTGATTGGTTACTCCATTGGTTACTTTGTCCCACCATTGCACTAGCTTACCTTGCAGGTAGTGCATCACTGTAGATAAAGGATTTGTGGCTGGCTTGGAGCTTTCACTGACCTTTTGATAGTGTAGAGTACCTTCGAGTATCTGACATATTGGGATGTAGGGGTGAGAGCTCTATGTAGGCACCATCTTGACATCTCCCTGTTGTGTAGGAGTTGTCTTCAGCAATGGGGCCTTACTGTCACTTTGTAAAGAGTGACTTATAGACGTAGCAACAACCTGTGCTTTCGGGGATTCATGAGGCCCCATTAGCCAACAGCTCAACTGCATGTAACCTAATCCTGGTACTGGAAGCTTCATTTGGTGACAATAATTGTCTAGTTTGGACTCTACCTCCCCCATTATTGAGTGATTTCATTTAGATTGTCTTCAATTATGTATATAATTTAGGAAATTTCTAATGTGTTAGGTTTCCATACTACCCTTAAAAAGTCATTAATTTTACATTTATCTCTCTTTATTTCTTACCATAAACCCTCTCCCTTCCCCCCTCCTTGATCCTGCTTACTTGAACTTGCTACTCCTGCATCCATCCATAACTACCTATTCTATCTCCCTTTTCTAATGAGCTCTGTTTCTCCCTCTAGTCCTTTAATCTATACTATATACCTATCCTCTCTGGTTCTATGAATTGTAGCTTGGTTTTTATTTACTTCATGGCTAATATCTTAGTCAGTGTTCTATTGCTGTGAAGAGACACCAGGGCCATGGCAACTCTTATAAAAGAAAACGTTTAACTGGGATTTGCCAACAGTTTCAGAGTTTTACTCTGTTTTGCTCATGCCAGGTAACATGGTGGCACACAGAGAGTCATGCTAGCTGAGAAGCGCACATTTGGATCCAAAGGCAGCAAGAAGACAGACGGGCAGATATACATACACACAGACACAAACACACAGACACAGAGGGGGAGGGACATAAGGGGAGAGGGAGAGGGAGAGAGGGAGGGAGGGAGGGAGGGAGGGATGGAATGAGGGAGAGATAGAGAGAGAAACAGACAGGCTGGGCCTGGCTTGGGCTTCTGAAATCTCAAAACCCATTCCCAATGACATACTACTTCCAATGAAGCCACACCTGCTAATTCTTTCAAATAGTGCCACTTCCTGGTGACCAGGGATTCAAATCTATGAGCCCATGGGAATTATTCTTATTCGAGCTACGTACTCTCTTAATCAAATACGTAACCTTGTTTTCTTTAATTGTTTACTGCTATACACACATCTCCATACATATAGGAGTACAACTTGCTGAATCACTTTAGTGTTACTTGTTGGTATATGATTTTAGGAATGACCATTTTGTATTCAATAATAAATTAGGGAGCTTAATCCCGGGAAGACTGTATTTTCCTTTCCTGCCATTCCTTAGTTGCCTAAGTTCTTTGTCTAGGAATGGGACCCCACCATATCCCCCTGCTTTCATGTTAGCTCTCTATTGGTGTTGTCCTGGTCCCAGTCTTATTTAGGCTCCCATACTGTTGAGTTATCATGGATGTAGCTTCCCTGTCATGTCTAAAAGACACAATTTCACAGCATTTTTCCTGGTTTTCTGGCTCTAACAATCTTTTTTACCCCTTTTCCTGAGCTGTAAGTGCAAGAGTTATATTGCCAATATATCAGTTCAGGTTGAGTAACCATGGTCAGTTGTCCTCTTCATTTTGACTAATTCTATTTTTTCTTTTTTTTTTGAAAAGTCTCTATCTGCTGCAAAGAGAAGCATCTTTGATGAGGGACAAGAACTACAGTTACCTATGTTATAGGAATAAATATTTAAAAAGCCATTAGAAATTGTGCTGGTTTAGGAAATTAGGAATCATAGGTTCTCCTCTATGGAGATCATCTACTCTAAAGCCCACATTTCAGGTGTGAAGCTAGAAGTCGTGAGGATTAAGGAGATGAATTTTCAAAAACCATGTAGTTGACTTTTCTAAAACTTCAATCTGTTAACTCTTGCCATGCTCTTAGAGTTATCCAAATCAATACTAATTCCTTGTCTACAAATTATTTTCGTATATTTGAAACAACTGTCTTATTTTCCTGTATTCTTTTCTCTAAAGCTATTGCATTTTCTTTAATTACTTCCAGTTGAAAAATCATTTGGGCCTTTCCACTACAGCTCATCAATGTTCTACCTCAAGCCTACACTCCATACCTGGTCTGGCCAGCACAAGAAACAAAGGAAATAGCTTCATCTTGCTCTTTAGTTTTCTGGCTCTGTTAACTTCATTTAAGATTAAATTCGGGTTGTTTTGACAACCACATCACACTATTGACTTACGATGAACTCTTCAACTTGAAATTATGAAACCTTTCAAGTTTTTGTGAGATGAGCCACCACTGAAAAGAGAGACATGGAAAGTCAAGGGCATCCACTGTTTTATTTAATTAACTGCTGGGACAACTGAGTGTGTCTGAGGGACTTACCAACAAGAGAGCAAGTTAACATTCCTGAATTCTGTTTCCACTGTTTTTGCTCCAGGATATTTGTCTACTGCATATTTCATACCATATATATTAGCCCTTTCCAGAGTATGCATTCTTAAAATATCAGGTTCTCTTCTGTGTGAGCATCTCTGCTGATGAAGATAGAAACACTGTCTAAGACGAATGGAAATAAAAGTTGACTTCATCAAGACCATCTCCAGTTGATTTAATGAGCACTGTGCCATGTGAGTTCTCCCCAGAGAGGAAGCCAACTTGAAGTACTGCTGCTTAATCTTGAACACCTTTCTGCATCACGTCTACAAATGGGGTGAGTTGGACCCAGGTAACACTTTATAGAGATGCAGCTATAGCATACTGTGAGCCACCTTTTTTAATAGCATTTGCAGGAAACAATTGGTGATGATTTGGCACACCATTTTGGTGCACCAATTCTGGCATTTAGGGATCATTTCTTCCCAAAAGGTTGTAAAGGACTTTATTTTAGTATTAATCATTTCTCTTTGAGGGATATTAGGAAAAAAAATTCAACCTAGTGGCATGTTTCTAAACATATTCACTATATGTTTTCAATGATTGTAATTTGTTATAGCAAGAGGAAATTTGAGTAACATTGTTCAAAAATAAGTAGAAGGCAAAGTTTCAATTCACAGGGAAATAAACAACTATGCAATACTTTTGAAACTTTAGTTGTAATTTAGCACTTGGTACTATAGTATATACAATAGTATATCAAATTTATCAATTGTGTGAAACTTGATATACTACTGTATATACCGTAGATGACAAACAATTCAACAAAGAAAGAAAAATAAAGAAAATGAATAAGGTAACAGAGTCCTGCAAAAAAAAAAAAAGGCCTACTGATAGAATTTAACATCATGGAGAAGACATGTTTTCCAAATAGATTGTGATTTTAGCTAGGTCTTGATATAAAATAACTTGAATATTGTTCTAATAAAATTATAGTTTTTACTTTTATAGTGCAATTTATATCTTCCATTTGGAGTAGGGTAACAATCCCAAATTTCTTTTTGTGAGAATTTCTTTGAAATGTCAAGATATTTTTAGTTCAGCAAAATATTGTTTCTTTTAAAGATTACTCATAGTTTTGCAATATATTTTTTTTTGATTTCTTGAGATGAAGTTTCTCTGTGTAACTTTGGAGCCTGTTGTGGAACTTGCTGGCATCCAGCTCACAGCTCATAAAGATCCACCTGTCTCTGACTCCCAAGTGCTAGGTTTAAAGGCATATGACACCACCACCTGGCGCTAATAATATAAACTTTATTAGTTAATCTTTTGTGGTGCTGGAGATAGAACCAACAACCTCAAGCACAGTTTTAAAAAATATACAGCTACTCATTGTCAATCTGCATTGAATAACAAAAATAATGCATTTTAAAAGAAAAATTAAACCATAGAGAACTAAAAGTACCTGCCGAAAAACATGGGGGTAGTTATCACCTTTTTTCTTTATTGGGGTAATATACTCATATCAAAATTCAGAATTTTAACAGTGTAATGATGTTTCATTATTTTGAAATTTCTATTTCAAGCTTAATTGCTGAGTTTTGATAAACTCATTTAGATCAATATTTATGAGGAGGAATGTAGGCAATCAATTCCTTTATAAACATTGAGCAATAATGATGCTATCCCTGACTTAGTAGTAATTTTGAGACATATGCAATTAATTTTTTGAATGTATTTATTTAAATAACTGTATAGTAATTATCCTATAGTTTGCAGTGATAATGGGAGAGGAAGGAGAAAGAGGAGGAGGAGATCCCAAAGATTCATGACTTCCAAGTCAACACTTATTTCATTATCAAGATGTCATTGTTTGATCTTCCCAGTATTTTCTACGTCCTTGTCAAGATTCTTCTTGCTGCCTAGCTTCCCTGGGGTCATAGACTGTAGGCTTCTTATCTTTTGCTTTACATCTAATATCCACTTATGAGTGCATACATATGGTGTTTGTCTTTCTGGGTCTGAATTATCTCATTCAGGATGTTTTTTTCTAGTTCCAACCATTTGCCTGCAAATTTCAAGATGTCATTTTTTTTTTAACCACTGAGTAGTACTCCATTGTGTAAATGTACTGGTGCTGTGGGAACTCCTTCAGTCAATAGCCTTTAAGATACTGGACCACTTTGGGTGTGGTCTCATGTACTATAAATTAGTATGTAAAAGTGTGCACAGGCCCCTTGGCTGCTGGATTCAGTTCTAGTTTCCAGAGCAAGTGGAGGACTGTGGATCACTACTCTTTCTGTGAGTTAACCCCATAATAAGTAAACCTTTATTATACTCTATTCTGGGACAGTGTGGAACTGTTTAATACCGCAACAGCTTGACACCCAAAATACCCCCAGTTCAAATAAGAACTTCAGAAAAACCCAACTGACTACTCATAGATGATCTGAAATTGTACCAGACAGAAATCTTGAAACTTAATCATCAATTTAGTTTTTATAGGATCCCATAGAAATAACATTGCACCCGTGACAGCTGGAAATAACATCCCCTCTCACAACAAAGTTTGTCCTCAGGGTTAGGGATATCTATTAGGAGTTGATTATAAGTGATATAGGTTTGGGGGTCGAAATTGAGTAGGCTCAGGGATCTCTTTTGAAAAAAAAACAGGCTTGGATGAAATAATAGGTAGATTACTGTGAGCTTACTCACATTGTTAATAATAGTGAGAAATAGTGAGAATACTTGTAAGCTACTATTACTGACAATTTATATTGATATAGATTCCTGTATATTGATACAAACTCAAGCTATATTTGTTATATTGAATATGCTCCTATTTTCTGTGTACAATATTTGTGTACCTATGCAAAGTTATTTTGTTGTAGTGTATACATACATGTTTCTACCTCTGCTTAAGATATTTTGTATATTAATGCAATTTTAGGATATTATTTATCATATTTACTTTAGATTTCTACCTCTGATCAAGATACTTATACATTACTTACATTTTGAGGTCATTGTCCTTATTTGCTGCACATTTGTTTAAAGATTGTTTAATATTTTAATATGAATCCTTTGTCTTTAAGTTATACAGGTATTAAGAATTATAGGTCAATAGTCATCCATG
>LOJH01058625.1:8948-20329 GCA_001685095.1 Ellobius talpinus
CTGCCTCTGCTTCTCAAGTGCTGGGATTAAAGGCGTGTGCCACCACCACCTGGCTTACTTATTTTTTAAAACTACAGCAAAGAATGTAGCTCAGCATTTGCCTAGCATGCACAAAAACCTGAGTCTGATCCTCAACACCCACAACTATGCATCCATCCATATATACACACCAACCACCCAAATCAGAGTCTTCCGGGCTCTAGGGTCTCAAGGATCTTCCTACCTTTATCTCTAAATACTTTGAAGCTCCCAGAAGCACATGGACATTTCCATCCTCCTCTACCTCTGACAGGTGTTAGATTTGAGCATGAAAACTATCCTTCCTGGAGTTCAGAGTCTCCTTAATGAAGCCTGGGAAGCTACCCAGTGTGGAACCTGGTGGGAGACAGCCAGGATGAACTGGACTCCAGAACCAGCCACCAGCTTGTATCTAGGTCTGATTCTGCTATGTTCTCCACCAACCACAGTGAAAATGGGTCAGAGGCTCAGCTTGCATTACGGAGGTCAGCAGATTCTGGGCACTCTGCCCAGGGATCCTTTTTCTCGTCCTTGTTTTGTCTTTGGGTAGGTGACCTACACACAGCTGGATCTTTGTTCTGCTGTCCCAGCAAAGGCAGCAGGGTTTCCTTTAAAAAAAGAAAGAAAGAAAAAAGAAAGAAAAATTTATTTATTATGCATTCAGTGTTTTGCCTGCAGGTATCTCTGCATCCCAAAAGGAGACACCAGATCTCATTACGAAGGTTGTGAGCCACCATGTGGTTCCTGGGAACTGAACTCAGGACCTCTGGAAGAGTAGCCAGTGCTCTTAACCATTGAGCCATCTCTCCAGTCTGAATTTCCTATTTTGTATTCTTTTATCATTGACACAACAGCAGCCCTCTTCCTGGTTCCTAAAAAGACACACAGTGGGCAGCAGCCTTTGCTCTTAGAATGCCATCTTGAAGGGTCAAGGAGAGAATAGAGTTGCTTTCCTGAGCTTAACTGAAATCAGCACTGGATGAAGTTAACAACTCGAACATCATGGTTCTGGCTTCCCTTTCCTGGGCTCTGCCTCTCACGCTTTGCTGTGATCCAAAGTTCCCTGAAGTACTGCTAGGACTTTAGCTAGCTTCTTTTTAGAAGTTAGCAGTTTTTCTCTGTAATAGTCCTGGCTGTCCTTGAACTCACTTTGTAGCCCAGGTTGGCCTCGAACACACAAAGATCCACCTGCCTCTGAGTCCTGAGTGCAGGGACTGAAGACATGCACCACCACCAACCCCTTGTGAAATATTAATTTTTATAATTTTTGATCATGTGTACCTGTACATTTCTGTGTAGGGGTGGGCATATGAGTGCAGGTGCCAGAGGTGATCAGGGTATTGGGTCCCCTGGATCTGCAGTTATAGCCAATTGTGAGCTGCCTGGCATGCATACTGGGAACCAAACTTGGATCCTCTGCAAGAGTAGTAAGTGCTCTTAGCTACTGAGCCATCTTTCCAGTCCTTTGCTTCTGTTTTTTGTTTTGTTTCTTTGGCAGAGTATAGTCATACATTCCAGGCTGGTATTAAACTTGAAATCCTCCTGCCTCAGCCTCCCTGAGTGCTGGGACTAAAGGTGTGTACCACCACCACCACAACCACCACCACCACCACCTAGCCTCCTATGTCTTTTTAAAGAATCCCTAATGAAACTCATTGGTACACACATGCCAAGACATGACAGTAGAAAGTACCCACGGTAGAAGGTATACACAAACAGAGAGAGAGAGAGAGAGAGAGAGAGAGAGAGAAGAGTATAAGGAAGAGGGAGGAAGGCTATCAGCCTATCAATAGTAGGGTGTAAGGGTAATGGGGTAAATATAAATATATATGAATATATAAATATGAATACATTTTGTATGTGTATAAAAATGTCATAAGCCAGATGGTGGTGGTTCGCACTTTTAGCCTGAGCCCTGGGGAGGCAGAGGCAGGTGGAAGTCAGCCTGGACTACAGAGTGAGTCCAGGACAGCCAGGGCTACACAGAGTATCCCTGTCTTGAAAGAAAGACAGAAAGAAGAAAGGAAGAAGGGAAGAAAGGAAGGAAAGGAAGGAAGGAAGGAAGGAAAGAAGGAAGGAAAAAGAGTAAAGGAAAATGTCACAATGAAATCCATTGCTACACATAATTAGTATATGCTGACAAAATATTTTCTTTAATTTAAACAGCAATTAGGTATTCTAAGTGTTAGTTATACAGCAAAGAACAGAACAGCCTTCATGAAGTTTATAATCCATGGGAAGGAAGACAGAGACAAATAAACTATGTATGTAAAATATGTATGTAAGTAAAATATGCACTAGGTCATATCAGTGCCTGAATGGAGAATGATATGTCCATGACGACTTTGTAAGGTTGGACAGCTGGGGATGACCAAAAGAGAGGGTTATGACCTGGATCAGGTGAGGGAGAGAGCATGCCGTTTGATACCTGGGTGTGAAGACCCAGTGTTATGCATCAACTTGGCTGAGCTAAAGGATGCTTGGGTAACTGATAGAACATTGTTTCTAAGTGCATCTGGGCATTATCCAGAAGATAATGTCCTTGCACTCAGCTGGCTGAGAAAAGAAAACGCAAGCTTCACACATGGAAGGCATCATCTAATCCCTGTGGGACAGGTTGTCTGCCAGGCTGGGACACCTCTCTCCAGCGTTGCACACATAGCTCCTTGTGAGCTCTACCATTGGCTCCTCTGATTCTCAGTCTTCAGATTTGGACCAGATTCCTTCTGGGTCTAATCTGGGCCTCTAGTTTTCTGTTGGCAGATGCTGGACTTCTTGGCCAACACGATCAGGTGGGCCAAATCTTATCATCAATTTCCTCTTCCATAGCTGTGTTTTGTTGGCTCTGAATCATGATGAACACCTGTGGGTGCTGTTGCCCTGGAGGCAGGACAGTGTGTGGTGGACTCTAAGATCAGCAGAGAGGCCCGCAGAGGGGCATGGGGAGGGAGAGAGATGGGGAGGGAAGGATGGGACACATTAGATCTTCTAGATATAAGGTAAGGACTCTGGCTTCAACTTTAAAGGGACCACTTGAAGGTTTGGGCTGGAGGGTGACCTGATCACTGACGGACAAAGCAGAAGTGGGTGGACACAGTGAGAATATTAGCTGAGCAGTCATCGAGTGGCTGTGGAGGATGGGGCAAGCAAGGCTGTGGGGGCAGTGAGACATCAGGAGTCTGGATTGATTCTGAAGTTAGAGGTGATGGGATTCGCTCAATGTGACCAACTTCTCCTCACTGGGGGTTTTCAACGCAAACATGCCCGGGACCCCAGATGAAGGCTATGCTTTTCTCTGTTGTTCAGGATTTCTTCTTTCTGCTCGGAACACACAGTTGCTGAGGTGACCAGCTTGTGGTTTTAAGGGGGTAAATCGGTGTGCTGAGGACAAAGGGACTAGAAAGCTACAATAGGGAGAGTTGGCAACGGCTCTAATTCAGTGCCTCCTTCAGGCTTCTTGTTACACAGGAACACGCAGTCAGATGCTTGAAGCCCTCTCAGGGTCCCCAAGCTGTGGCGCCAAATCCTCCTGGATGATGCAGAGCTGCTGTGATGCGAGGGCAATTGGAGATGCCGAAGTTTGCTCAGGGGTGCCATGATTGCTTTTATCCTAAAGAGACCCCCCCACTGGCAGCAGCAGGGTGGGTGGAATACGGGAGGTAGGAAGCCCATGAGAATGCTGCCGCCCTTATGCAGCAGAGCTCGAGGCGACTGGGCCAGGTGGCAGGTACTTTCTTCTGTTCTTGCTATTCTGTTCCCTCTGCCTCTTAGTAACCTCCCTCCTGCCCGATGGCTCTTTGCTTGATGCCCGTCTTCCCATCTGGCCCTCACGGGTGTCAGGGTGCAGCCAGTACTGCAGAAAGCCTCCAGTACCTTTCCTGCTCCGCATCGGAACTCATGACCCGTCCTGGATTCCAGCCTCATCGCTCCATGCTAGTACCTGTGGGGCTGTGCAGGTCAGCAGGTCCTTCTTGGGGTTCAAGGTCTGATTCTTATTCAAGTCTTGCTATTATTGCCGTGAGTAGCTTTGGGCAGATTCCTTTAACTTTGCCCATTCTGACATAGATGCAGAAGGAGTCTTGATGTCTTGGTCATATGGTCCTAATTGGCAGGCAGATGGACAATGTTGGCATGGTGGACTGGACACATCCCCTAGAAGCTTCCAGCCCCAGATGGCCTCGCTGCTCAGTATCATGGGTCCATGCAGACTCACCATCAGTTAGCTCATTCTTCTGCGTGCTGGGACCTTCGGAAGCCCCATGCTTTACTACCAGGGTGCAAATCCACCAAAGGGGGCACTCTTGAGTCCCCATCTGCTAGTTAAAGAGGAGAAGGAAAGAGAAAGACTTAGCAAGAATTAATTAAACATTCAAAACTGCAGCTAGCAGGAGAGCACAGGGCAGAGGAAGGCAGAGATGCTGACACCAGGCTGTCCTGGCTTGGAAAACCACTCTTGACTCCTAATCTTTCTCTTCTTTAGTGCTCCGAGCTTCTCCACTGCCCTCTCCCTCCCCTGATGGACAGTTCAAGGGACAAGGCTCCCTTTGCTTCTCAAGGCCTTGGGATATCTGCCAAATATCTGTCAATGTTTTGAAGAAGAAGAAACATCAGCTGCTTGAAGCTAGTCAGATATTTTCCTCCAAATGGGTGCATGTCCCTGTTCCCTAGCACACACGCCCCTGGCCTCCTGGGTCTCTCTTAGGGACTATGACAAGATGATCAGGGATGAACAGGAAGAGCTGGTGAAGACACCAGATCCCATGGTGGCCCTTAAACACAAAATTAGGATTGTCATGGGGTTGGGGGCCCTGACTGCCTGACAATGAGGCAGATTTGTCCTTAGTCTTCTCGTCCATGCCTTCTCAGGGGTCTACTTGTGGGGACGCAACAGAAGACACAGTAGACAATGCTACTCATGGCCTCTTCACTGAGACAGTGTCTATGCCGTGTGACAAGTTACCACAGAAGGGCCAGCTGGAAACAAATGGCTTATCGGCACAGAATTTCTGTAGGGTGGGGCTGGGAAGATGGCTCAGTTTGCAAGCATGAGGACCTGAGTTCAGATCCCCATCACCCCCAGAAAAACCGAGTCCTGGGATGTTCTTGTAATCCCCGTGAGTGGAGGCGGAGACAGGAGGATTCCTGGGTTTGCTTGGCAGTCAGTCTAGTCAATCAGTGAGCTCCAGATTCAGTGAGCAATCCTGCTTCTCTCAAAAAGTAAGGTAGAGAAGTAATTGAGGAAAACAACCAGGGTGGGCTGTTTTATTGACGGGGCAAAGACGCCCTAAGGCCTTGATCTCAGCTCTGTGCCACATTGCTTGTGTGGGGTGAGGAAAAATGAAACTCTTCTCACAATGGCTCTCTGTCACTTTGCCGCATTGTCCTAAGCAGGGAGCTACCCCAGAGTCCCCAGCCATCCGTAGCTGGTACTTTATCCCCACCATGTGTGACTGGGTGACTGGTGATGTCTGACACGTAAGAGCGACCTTTACACATCTTCATTAGAAATGCAGTTTGGAATAACAGAGGGAAAATCAGAAATTCAGAAGTCAGAGGGAGAGGCTATGTGGGGTAGACCCAAAGCAGAGCTTCCGGCATCCAGGCTTGTCTACATCTTGACAAGAACTAGTAGTGCGTGAAACAGAAGCACTGACAGGCCTGAGCAGAGAGCACATCTCTCCCGGGTCTGCCATTCTGCCTTGGCAGGACCAATGATGTTCTGACTTCGGTTCCTCACACATAAGGCTTGATTTGTTTCTGCCAGAACTTGAGAATGTCCACATTGCCTTGTCAGCTTGTGTGGACTGAGAGGACCCTTGTGGAGACCCCGGGGACACATTAGGGGTAGGAGACATTTATGCTCTGTGACTGAGGGAGACACAGCAGTGTTTTGATGTGGGATGTCCTTCTGTACTCTGTGAATGTGTTTCTGTTACTGGTTGATAAATAAAACTGTAGGGAAGAATATAGCTAGGCAGGAAATCTAAGCAGAGACACAGGGAGAAAGAAGGTGAGCCAAGAGCAATGCCAGCAGTCACTGGAGGAGTAAGATGCCAGAGCATTACTGGTAAGCCATGGGTCACATGGCGATACACAGATGAATAGAAATAGGCTAATTTATATGTGAAAGTTAGCTAGTAATAAACATGAGCTATTGGCCAAATAATTATAATTTATATTAAACTCCAGTTGCAGGACTGGGCAGGACACAGAAAAACCTCCGGCTACTGTGTTTGCCATAGCAAAGTGTGTCTGTGCACTGGGACGTGTAAGCCTACCTATGGCAGAACTTCATTGAGATAGAGTAAAATCCCCAGACAGTTAGTGGAGTGCCTGCCTGAGTCAGTGTGAGCAAGGACTCTTGTATTACTCTTGCAGCTGGCCTGTGCACTGCCTAGCCTGCTCGTCTCTCTCCACCGCTGGCCGTATAGTCAATCTATGGACAGGAAACACCATGGCCTCTGGAAGCTTCCTTCTAGTTTTCACCAGAGAAGCTTGTTATAGGAGAGGGCGTTTCAGAGATATGCTGATGAAAACACAGGTGCTAAGAAGAGATGCGGTGTGGAGCTGGTCCCAGCTTATGCAGAGACCTGGAGGCGAGAGTTGCTCCCGGCATTCTTCATCTATTGCAGAAACTCAGGTCCCTTATAAGACACTTCGCTTGGTGGCTAAAGAATGTGTGTAGGGTAATAAACAAACAAAACCCAATAGAATAAAAAGTAAGAAGTATCACTATCTCGGATGCTGAAACATGTGTTTTGAAAGCCTGTGCGTGCACACGGGAGAAACAATTCCTTTAAGGTGACTCTCCACACATTGGGTGACATTCCCAAGCCTTAGGAATCAGAGTCTGTGTGCAAACACTAAAGCAGGGAGCCAGCTACCGCCTTGAGATGGGTGCTCAGGGGAACGTGTGATAGCAACCCCTGAAGCTGTCAACGGAGGCCCTGCCATCAGAGTGCCCTAAGCTAGATGAGCTTCCGTTGATGTCTGGCTGAGTGCAGGTGCCTGTGGATGCTGACAGGAAGCTGCTGTGACAACAGGCTCCCAGCTCGGACTCAGATACCACTGCCCTTTGTTTTTTAATCATGGTTGTTTTTGAAAAGCCTGAAAAGAAGCTTTTTGTGCCCTCAGACTCGTGACCTGGATGGGACAGACTCGAGGACGGCCTGCCCTGGCCAAGAAGGACAGAGTGCGGTCTCTCAGCTTTGGGCTCAACAGATATCCTTTCTGGTGCTTTGTGTCCTCCTCACAGGCCATTGGGCTTCATCTGCACCCGATCCCTTTTCACCATGCCACAGAACGACACCACCTAGAAACAAAACTATCTTCCCCTAGATCTCCTGGAAAAACAGAAACAAAAAAGACAGAAGGGGAAGGGACTTGGCTCTTAGGCCATCCCAGTGAAACTGGGGAGGTACCCCATTCTCGTGCCTTTACAGCAAGCCGTGTGACCAAAGATACCACCAATAACCTACTCAAGGAGTAGGTCAGGCCAGGTTAGCCCCAGGCCATTGGAGCAGTGTCAAACTACTGGCCAACCTAGCCTCTCCTCTCCCGCAGAGCTTCATTCTGTTTCTGTGGGTCATCTGCTCCTTGGGGTCTGCTCTGCCTGTGTACTGGTTACTACAGTAATAGGAAAGTCCTATTGCATTTGAAGTTTAGCCAGAAGCATGAAGTTGGTGTGTCTGTCTTCTCAGGGCTGAAGAAGCCTAGGCATTGACTCTCCTAGGCTGGAGGACTGGTTTGCCCACAGTAGTCCAAACCACCTGGAAAGTTATTACCTCGACCGCTACACAGGGAGAGACTGCATAGGACAATTTGATTCGCTAGCATAAATCAGAAATGCCAAAGGGAAGGGACAGAAGATACAGCTGTGGCCCTTTTTTCAGTTGTGATGGAGAATGTGAGGCAAGATAAAGGCCAGGGTAAGTTAAGAGGATGCGGGAGGGGGAAGTGGTCCTCACCCTGGAATCTGGCTTAAGTCTCCCCATATTGGAGAGTCAAGAATTTCAAACAGCAACAACAGTAATAGCAATATCATCATCGTGAGGCTTGCAAGTGGAGAGACAATAGTCCCAATTTTTGAGAGAGAGAGAGAGAGAGACAAATGCTTAATATTTTTTTCAACATGGCCTAACATAGTCCAGGCTTCCCTACAACTCTCTAAGAAGATAACCTTGAATTTCTGTTTCCCCTGTTTTCATTCCCCCAAAAGCTGGGATTATAGGTGTGGAAACCTGTAGACGTAAGTCATAATCCAATCTCACACCAGTTTGGAATTATGATTAATAAAAGGATTCTTTATTTAAGGAGAAAACTTACAGATCACTGTCCTATACAACAGCCCTCTGCGCAACCAGGAATGGACTCTAGTAGCAGGAAGACACATACACAAAGAGAGAGAGAGAGACAGAGGGAGAGAAGAGAGAGAGAGCAGGGCTATCTCTGCGTTTTAAAGCAAAAGAGACTATGCCCAAGTGGAGAGAGAGAGAGAGAGAGAGAGAGCAGGGCTATCTCTGCGTTTTAAAGCAAAAGAGACTATGCCCAAGTGGAGAGAGAGAGAGAGAGAGAGAGAGCAGGGCTATCTCTGCGTTTTAAAGCAAAAGAGACTATGCCCAAGTGGGCTGGTATCTTAAAGGCTATTGGCTGAAGGAGGAGAAGGAGCTCCCACAGCAGCCACCATGCTCCAGGTGGGACTCAAGGCTTCTAACCCTAACCCTAACCCTAACCCTAACCCTAACCCTAACCTTAATTGTGTTCCAGGTGAGCCCTCTTTTGGCTTTTTGACCTACTTTTCTTTTTAATCTTACTGTAACCTGTACAAAGTTTCATTAAGTCTGTAATACAGCACACCTCATAAACCACTTAGAAATATTCTTTAAATAAAAATAAGTCTAGCAAAATGTTTTACATAATGTTTTAAACCCTATGTACAGTAAATTCAGAAGACTCCAAAATCTTATTTAGAGTTAAAACATGTAAGCATTCTCTCTCTCTCTCTCTCTCTCTCTCTCTCTCTCTCTCTGAACTTCACATCATATGTGTACAATCATCTTTTCTTAAGCTCCAACACCTGTGCTTACATCACTACTGAATGCTTTTCTTAATAAACTCTGACCCTACTTTATACTGACCAGTCCTGAAATTCTTTTCTGCAGTGGAAGGATCCCGCCACAGCTGTGTGCAGGATGGTGAACAGAACTCTGCAGACTGCACACCCAGGCTGTGTCTCAGCTGTCTGACAAACCCAGGCGTGCTTACCACCTCTGCACCCGAGAGCCCTTTACTATGTGAATGAATGAGCACATGGCCTCCTTTTCTGATTGCTCCCCAAATGACTGTCTCTCTCTTCTCCACCTTGGAGCTGTGGGCTACCAGAGATCTGCTCTCAGGGCCTGGATCTTACTTCATCTTGCTTCCCCTGTGCCCACGTGGCTCGACTCAGGTTCAAGTGGACACTTGATGAATATGTCTGATGAGATCATCCATTAATCAGCAACCCGTGTCAGTGGACAACAGACAAGGAGGCTGGGAAGAGATGTGTACAGGAGTTCTGGTCTTCAGAGACTGAGTTGGGCAGTTACCCTGGAGAGGAGGAGCTCTGAATCGTCACGCGTACCTGAAAGATGTCTCTCTGCTGCAGACTGGGAAAATGGCCCTCATCTTTCCATAGACAACCCATAGCAGCTAATGCCATTGAGTTCTAGAGGTCTCTATTATGTCTATGACCCATGACACGACCCACTGGCATAATCTGCCTCTGTTCCCACCCTTTAAGGCCAATTATCTTTTCATGGATTTTCTGCATAAACCATAGAGAACTGTCTTAGCTGTTGATCCCATTTTATAGAAATCAGAGTCTCATAGACTAAACAATGCCCCGGATCTAAACACCATCTGGTCCAGTGAGTGATTCACAGTGTTCTCTATCCTGTACCTTAGGAGAGATGAGCCACATTTCCATCAGTAGAGAGTGGAATCTACAACATCAATTTAGACTGGTGGGAACCTAAAGAGGGTCACATTGGGATTTGGAGTGGGGAGGAGAAATTTCAGGTGTGTAAATATGCTATCTAGGGGTCAGAGACCTGGAAAAGGAGTACATGCGACATGTACAATGTGGTTGAGATAGTTAAGAACATACCACTGGAAAAACTAGGTACCTCCTATCCCCCATGGTTCTGATGCCTATGGTCTACCTTAAGTTGGACAGCTCCTGTCTTAGATGAATCAATGAAAGGCAAGTAGCGAGGCCAGCTTAGTGATGGATAATGCCCACTAATTCTGTCTAAGGTCTCTGTGGTAGTTTGAATATCAGTGTCTCCCATAATCTCATAGAGAGTGGCACTGTTCGGAGGTGTGGCTTATTGGAGTGGGTATGGCCTTGTTGGAGGAAGTGTGTCACTGTAAAGTCAGGCTTTGTGGTTTCCTGTGCTCAGGATACTGCCCATCATGGGGGTTAACTTCCTGTTGCCTGCAAGATGTAGGCCTCTCAGCTATTTCTTCAGCATCATGTCTGCCTGCATGTCGCCGTAATTCCCACTACGATGATAATGGACTGAACCTCTGAAACTGTGAGCCACCCTAGTTAAATGTTTTATTAGAGCTGCCAGGGTCATGGAGTCTCTTTCCAGCAACAGAAACCTAAGACAGGCCCATCCTCCCAGCATCTTGGTCTGTATGACACACCCTGGTGGTGAGTGTTTGAAGGGGCTGAGTCCGTCTGTCATACTCTTAGCTCCACTTGTCTGGGAGAATTGTCTTTGTCGTTTCCCAGAACTCGCTATTAAACTGCCTCTGTCTGAATGTCCCTATTCCCTGCTAGGTGGCAAATAGCTGTATGGGTGGCATAGTGCCAGTGTTCGGATCAGGTATCACCTTCTTCCCATAACTGTGCTGCCAAACGGTCATGTACTTCCAGGGAAGTGTGAGGCTTCTTCACAGAGAAGAAAGGATTCCTGGCCATGCTAGGCCACCTACCACTTTCCCACAGTGGTCTCAGCCACTCTCAATTCTCTTCTGCCCCCCTGATAATCCCGCCTGCTGCAGTTCATGGTTACAGGGAGTCCTGAAGATGCCTCCAGTTCCAACTCAACTGCATCGTCTTGTCTTCAAGTCCGACTTCTCTGGTGTTGGTTTACACAGGTGATGGCAAACCCACTGAGATGAGTGATTCCTTGTTCCTTTCCAGCCACTGGTTAGGCAATAACATCAGCTGATTTAGAGTGACCAACCTGCATAGTTAACCTGGGACAGGGTAGTTTCACAGGATGTGGGTCTTCGGAGATAAGATCAAGAAAACGATGAGAGGGCTGGAGAGGTGGCTCAGAGGTTAAGAGCACTGACTGCTCTTCCAGAGG
>LOJH01058626.1:353-11381 GCA_001685095.1 Ellobius talpinus
GAAGGAAGGAAGGAAGGAAGGAAGGAAGGAAGAAAGAAAGAAAGAAAGAAAATGGCCCACAAAGGCTCATATGTTTTAATGCTTAGTCTCCAGTTGATGAGCTGTTCTGGAAGGATCAGGAGGCCTGGACTTGTTGGAGAAACCATGGCCTTGTAGGTGGAGGTTTATTCCTGGGGGTGGGTTTTGAGATTTTTAAAACTCATACCACCCTCTCCCTCTGCCTGCTGCATGCAGATCAGGATCAAAACTATCATCTATTGTTCTAATGTCATTCCTGTCTGCTTCCCACCAGGATGATAATGACTAACCATCTGAAACTGTAAGCAAGCTCCCAATTAAATGTTTTCCTCTGCAAGTTGCCTTGGTCATGGTGTCTCTTCACAATGTCACACATATGGGTCTTTGACCCATTTGGAGTCATAATTTTGTGCATGGTGATAGACACAGGTCTAAGTGCATTCTTCTGCATGTGGACTCCAGTTCTCAACAACCTCCTACACAGTGTTTTGAAGATGCTCTCATTTCTTCCATGTATAACTTTTGGCACTGTTCTCAAATATCAGCTGGCTATGCTAGCTATTGTTATGTGTATTCATGTTTGGATCTTCTACCTTGTTCTATTGGTCTATATATCTGGTTTTGAGCCAGTATCAGATTGCTTACTCTGTAATATATTTTTAAATCTGGAGTAGTAATCCTTCCAGAATTGTTCTTTTTGTACATGATTGCCAATATTGAGGAACTACTGACATCTGATAGCCACGAAGGAGGCAGAGTCAGTTTTTTCAGCACTGTGTCTAGCAGTGTATGACTTACGATCCAATAGATGATGTCCTACACCCGTAAGCACATGACCAAAACAACTGTACTCAGTGACTGTAGAGAGAGACAGAGAGAAAGAGGGCTGGAGGAGAAGAATGAGGAGTAGGATGAAGAGGAGGAGGATGTGGAGAAGGAAGAAAAAGAGGAANAGGAACTACTGACATCTGATAGCCACGAAGGAGGCAGAGTCAGTTTTTTCAGCACTGTGTCTAGCAGTGTATGACTTACGATCCAATAGATGATGTCCTACACCCGTAAGCACATGACCAAAACAACTGTACTCAGTGACTGTAGAGAGAGACAGAGAGAAAGAGGGCTGGAGGAGAAGAATGAGGAGTAGGATGAAGAGGAGGAGGATGTGGAGAAGGAAGAAAAAGAGGAAGAAGTAGAGAGGGTGCTGTGGGAGAATTGGGCTACAGGAAGAGTGGGGGGAGCAGGAGGTGATTATGACCTACAAGCATGACATACATGTATGTAATTACCAAAGAGTAAATAAATATTATAAGAAGTTTTTGACACGGTACCAGATGTCATTGCAAGTATTTATAAAATATTCCATTATACATTCAAAAAGACAACAAATGAAGAAAGCAAGATAAAAGAAGCCACTGTCTTGAATTTGTTCCTTCTTTAAGTGCCAGAATACTTTCTTAACCTTCTATTTTGGCACTTACTTCATTTGTATTTTTCTGACAGTCTTGTACTCATGAATATTAACTTACCAAGTTAAATTGTGAACCTTTTGAGATTAGTTGCCTTGTAAAGTATCTCTGCTATATCCACACTAAATCTATCATCACAGTATAGTATACACACAAAATTAAAAACCAAATCATATAGTTTTTATACTTCAATATTGCATTCTGTTTACAGCGGATATCCCAGCCTTAAACTCTGGTGTAGAGAGATCATTATTCTTGGTATGTGAGATGACATGTGTATGAGTGGAACTGACATATGAGTGACTGACACCTGGCTCCCCTCTTGCTGGGAGAGTTTTTTTGTCATCTGACTGATGTCTTGCTTGGTTTGGTTAAGGCTCTGTAACTTGGCACTGAGCAGTTTATACATTGTCTCCTCTAGGTGGCAACTTGATGAGAGTCAGTTTGCCAGAATGCTTTCTCCAAGAAATTCTTATCACAGGCAGAGATGAGAAGCAGTTTGTGTCATCTTGATAAAAAAAAAGCACCAATAGGTGTGAGATGGAAGAGGACAAGATCATGATATAGAGACAGATGTTACTGTTCTAGCATGCAGCAAGATAGGGATGATCAATCATCACACTTTTTATCCCAACAAAAAAATTATTTTAAGTGTCAATTACCATAAAGTGCTAAGGAGGGGTAGCTTTTGCCTAAAATATAAGCATTTTAGTTGTTCTTATCATGTAGTACGCTTTTCTGCTCTCTTCATCTCTACCCCCCACCTTACATGTGTGTCCGTGTGTCCATGTGTGCATGTGTGTGTGTAGCTTCTCTCTGTGTACGTTTAATATGTATAGTTTACACATTCTCAGTTGAAATATTATATTTTTGTCATAATTTAATTCTAAGTTTTTCCCATACATAATTATATTGACATGTATAAAGTTACTGAAAAATTAAAGCAGGGTACCTGCCTTGGTAGCTTCCCTCTCTGACTTTAAGCTATTTATCTTCATTCCTGGAGCCTTACCTTGATATCTCAAGAGCTAAGCCTGTGTGTTTAAAATGGTGCTCCTTGAATTCTCTCTAGGAAACTTTGGTGTTTTGAAGCTGGAGGATATTGATACTCTTTGTATTACTTGAACTAGAAAGTTTGGTCTCTCTTATATTCGAGGATGTTTTCTTCATTTGCATTTGCTGGATTCTGGCTCTGGGTCTGAATTTTAACATGCAGACATCCCAATACCAAAGCCAATGAGAATTGTGGAAAAAGAAGTTGATGTTATTTGAGCTCTCAAGATGACCCTGCCATCTGCACCTGTTGGTTTAGGAGCTTTCCCTTTTGAGCTGTGCTCTGCTGCCTTGGAAGTGTGAGACATATGTGGGCTGCATGGTTTCATTTCAGTCTGTAGCTCTTCAGGTCTTTGTGTTCCCTGCTGTTCCTGTTCTCAGGTTGCAATACTCACAATCCCTCAGGTTCAGCTCAGGCTCGAAATAGTTCAACCTCAGTGTGTGGAGACATGCAATGGGTGGATTAAATCCTTGCTAAGGAAATTGTGTTCTCAGAAACTCCATACTCCATCTGAGGAATACCACGGTGTTTCCTGTACAACACAAAAGCCTTTATCCCCTCATCTTCTGCTTTTCTTCATCAGTAAAATACTTCCTTTCCCCGTATTAGACAACAGTTATTTTAACCGACATCACAGTCATAAAGTGCAAAGTTATGCTAATATAATATTTGTTTTTTGGAAAATGTCATAGTCACATGGTTAGTTTCTGGGAAGACTAAACATATTAGTGCTATAACTTATTGTTTTAGTTTGGTATATTCTAAAGTAATTATAAATTCTTAGCTGCCTTTCCTTGTAGACATCCATATGCAAATGTAGAGACACGCATCATTTACAGCTTTTCAAGTCTGCTATAAGTTGAAAGTCATAACAAAATGAAAATTTTGTTCAACTGAGTAACACCCCCTGCCAAATGTGTGTCCTGATGCCCAGAACATCCTTGTCCTATATGAATGAGTAGGCATGATTAAAAGGCTATCTTCATTGTCCCTTTTAGTTCAATATAACAACGATAGTCTTTAAAGTAGAAAGAATTAGAAATAGAGACACGGAGAGAGTAACATACAATAATGAAAGCTGAAGTTGGTAAGATATCTCCACGGGCTCCAGAAGCAGAAGCACTCATTTAGCCAGACTCTGTCCTGAGTCTGTGAGGAGTCAGCATGCAGACATATTGATTTGAACTATTTGAACTTCAGTTCAGACTCCCCCCATTTTTTAAAAAAAAATTTAAGCAGTAGGGGAATTTATTGCCCTTGTTAAATTTATGATAACTTGATAGATAACAGCAAAAGCACAAATTAATAAAGCAATGTAAATGTAAATAAAGATAAATATTTCCTTGTTTCAAAAATAAGAACTGAGAAAAACATAGTATACTAGCAGCATTAGTAGACTGCAGCTACTATGATTTCATTATTTGTAAGAACTTCTGTATAACTTTAAAATAACATTGCAAGAAGTGCACAACTATTCTTATTTTACAGAAGTGCAAGCATAGAAACAAATTTAGTCACAGGATGGAAGGCAAAGCCAAAAGTTGAATGTGAATCTATATGGGATCACTTTATTAATTGAACAACCTAGATACAGAACTGAAACTAATTAAAATGTTTTTACATAACTATTACAAACATTGAAAACATGATTATTGCTCTTACGTGTTAAACTATGACCCTCAATAAATATTGTAAGACCTATTGTGTTGCACTGTAATTACTTGTAGAATATGTTCTTACAGAGGAAGTAAAATTAAGAGATCGTTAGGTTTGTCCTACATCACTGTAATGCTTTCTTGGCAAAAGGGCGAAATGTAAGAGGGAACTGCTTTGAACACAGAGAAGACACTAGATAAAGATTAAGAAAAACTTGGTGCAGTGACTAGAAGCTATGATCCTGGAACCCTAACAAGATGCACCAATGGAATGAAGAAAGGACAGACATACAGACACAGAGACAAGCGTATAGGAAAGCTGGGATCTGCTACTGTGGCAACCTGGAAACTCAAATATTTATTATGTATAGCACAGTGGAAGGCATTATCTGGTCTCAGTAGGCAAGCAGCCTCAGGCTGTAAACATCTGCAATTGCCATTTTTTGTTCATACACATCAATTGTCCATAAATGCTCATACTCTGACTCAGGGGTGTCTTTGCCGCTACTCTTGAATCTGGTCTATACGGGGAAATGGCTTTTCCGACTTTCTGTGGTGAGGAGCCTTGTACTCCTCTACATGGCAGTGTCCATGTCACTAATGCACAGTTGGTCAAGACATTACTCACTCTCATAGGGAGCTCAAGACATTGCTCACTCGCATAGGGAGTTTCCTTCACTCCCTATAGTGTGGAGTGCTGCATATACAAGTCAAGAATGTTCAAGGTGGCCAGAGATGCCATGAAAAAACAGGAGCACCTGGGAACTCCTCCAGCCAAGTGCAGAGACAATCAACATCTAGCAGGTCATTTCACACTACCATTACTTTCAGCACCTCTGGAGAGTGGCTATATAGCTGGAGGCCCCCAATGTGGTACTCTTTCACAGTATCCTAGCAAGGTAACTCAGGCAAGCAATTGTGACTAGGTGAAAAATTATTTTTACACTCATTATAGTTATAAATGTGCAGATCTCACAACTCCTTGTTTTACTTTTATTAGTCTAGAAATTTTAACCATAACTTAAAGTAGGTCTTGGAATAAATATTTATCTAATTGTACAATATAACTAAACGACAATAAATATTTTAAATTAATGCAGATAGTGCATCCTATTTTGTTAAATACTTCATTTTCCTATTAAATAAAAATTTCAAACATTGATATAACTTTTAATTAATTAAACATACATATTTATGCAATACTAAATGGTATGGATGCTCCATTAATATATAAAAAGCCAAATTTCAGCATAAAAATCACAAACTTGATATCAAGTCCTGAGTTAAATATTTTACCATTCAAAGGCCAGGCATGCCTTAAATCCCAGGACTGGAAAGCAAAGACAGGGGAATCACTATGAGTTCAAGACCAGTCTCATCTACACAGGGAGTTTCAGGACAGTCAATCAGAGCTACGTAGCAGGACATTCTTCCAGGAAAAAAAATGAGGAAGGAAGAAGACGAAAACAGAAATCAAAACAAACCAATAAACAAAACCGTCTAAACACATTAGAAACTAAAGAGGTACAAATTCCTTAACCCAAATATAAAAAAAATATTTGAAGACAATTTTTCCTACACTTAATTCTAAGTCTTTCTGAGGTTGAAAGACATTTAAAAGTGAAATGGGCCTTTTGTTTTGCAAACCAATTATTTGAGTCAAACCTTTACTTACCTTTCAAGACAAGATAGGTTAGAACTAATTAGATAGCTGATTTAGTAAATGCACTTGCTGCCAAAACTGATGACCTGAGTTCAATCCTCAGGGCCAGCACAGTGGATGAAAGCATAGACTTGTCCTCTGACCTACACGTGCGTGCACACACACACAGACAGAAACACACAAAACTCATACATACATGTATACATACATACATAAATGTTTTTAAACGTTAGAATTTGGATCCCCACCCATTGGACTATTCATATTTGTTTTTTCTACATTGGCCTTTTTGTAGGCTATGGTGGGAGCCTTCTAAAAGTAAATATCATTGAGATGTTAACAAAGTATTAAAAAAGAGAATAAGTGCTAAGAACAGCTCAGTTGAATCTGTGACCTGTGACTCTAACTTCCAAGAGTATCTGAGTACCATATCAGCATTAACTAATAGAGGAGGAATGATAGCTCTCCCAGTTTAGTTTTTGTCACTGTGATTAAATGCTGTCCAAAAGCAGGTTAGGAGAAAGAGGCTTTATTTGGCTTATAAAATACAGTCCAACATTTAGGGAGGTCAGCGCAGGAGCTCAAGGCAGGAATTAAAACAGCAACAATGGAGTAAGCTGCTTTCTGGGCTGCTTTTTATGGCTTTCTCAGCTTGTTTTCTTCTACAACCCAGAGCCAACTGCCCAATGGTAGCACAACTCTGAGTTGGCTGGGTTCTTCTAGATCAAGCATTAATAAATAAAATTACCCACACACATGCCCACAAGACAATTGGATGGAAGCAATTTCTCGATTGAGGTTCTCTCTATTCAGGGGACTCTAACTTAAGTCAGGGTGACATAAAAAACTGAACACCGCATCAAATTTTGCATGACAGAAACATCTTGTGCCTGGATCAGAGGGGTGGAGAACCAGATAGTTCATCATTCCCAGATCAACAAATTAAGGCAAAAGAAGATAAGTTGTGATAACCTCAGGATTGAAGCTCCTGAGCATCAGTAGACAGAGAACACTTGATCCTGCAGCAGGGGTTTATTTTGTTTATCCGACGTCCTAATTCTCTGGTTGAAGGTTCAGAGCCTGTCTCACATGAAGCTGTTCAGGACTGATTCACAGTGGACATAGAGACAGAGTGGGCATTCACGATGAAATAGTGACTCTAAATGGCTGTCCAGATGATGGTTTCCATAGGTTAAATCACTGTGTCCTTCATTTTTACCTTGCAACAGAAGTTTGGGGAAATTTATGATACATGAATTAAATAATTTCAAAGTAGAAACATATTGTAGTAAACATTTTAATGCTAAATATAAAATTCAATATTCACCTTTAAATTTTCCATTCAACATAGAACAGAGTGAACTGAGTATATGTTTCAGGATAGCTTTCTTATCTTCTAAGTTTACTAATGTTTTATATGTTCCCTGTCTTAGGATTCTTATACAACCATCACAGATTACAAAATAGCGAACTGATTGTTATAAAAATAATTGAGAAATATTGTTAATAAGAAACAAAGCTGTCTGTCATTCCAGCTCTGAGGTATCTAGAGTTGGTCCTGTGTCCTCTCCCCTATGCCCAGTGATTTAACCAGCCTTTGATCATCACACAGAACCTCTGCTTGGGCTCTAGCAAGAAGACCTCTATATTACTGTTCTCTGAATTAAAGAAACAAGAGCATGGCAGTTTTGCAGTGCTTGCTCTCCACCCTCAGATGGTGTTAAAAGTCCATGAATGTTTGTGTTCAAAAATTAACAATATGGACAACAAATAAAAAGACCTTAATATATTCATACTATAATGTTTCAGTTGAGAGGGAGGTTCATTTTCAAAAAGAAGGAGAGATGGGAGGTGCTCCATCACGGCATTTCAAACAATCAGATTTGAATAATGGCAACCCTTTAATCATTGCTGCATAATGACTCCATATCTTGGTGCAAATCTCCCCATTATTGCAATGATTTAATGCACTTGGCATCACAGCCACTTACATTTTAATAAGATAACAATTTATGGCAAGCAGTTTTTGCTTAAGCTATTTTTATTTTTCTTGCATCTGTTAACTATTGAAAATACTCCTATCAGTATGTTCCATGCTTGCCTTGATATGGAAATAGTATGTGCTACTGAAGTTTATTCCTTTTCTTTCATTTTAGTCAGAAAACTAAAAACTTTTCTGGATAATTTGTTTTCATCATTACCTTTTTCCTTTTAAATTTTTTATTCATTTTACATACCAACCACAGTTCCCCCTCCCTACCCTTTTCCCACTGTCCCTTCCTTCCCCCCTACCCATCCCTAATCCATTCCTCAGAAAGAGTAAGGCCTCCCATGAGAAGTCACCTTTTAAGAATTTGTGTTCATATTTATAGAAAAAATGAAATTATCTTTTCTACCATATGATCTACAAATTATAAACATACCTCAGAAGTCCCCAATATAGAACATACATACCTTTTTCAAACTAAACATAAAATATTCATGTATAAAATTTCCAAAACTATAATTCCCATATTTATTATTTTAGCAGGTTTAATTGAAAACGTTGTCAGAGTCAATATTCAACATATTTAAAAATTATCCAGACTTGATTGTCCCTTTCTGAACATCCTCAGGTGTTGCTCCAATCTAATTTCAAAACATGATCATCATTTTATTGCAGCTGAATCCCATAAATTAGTGAATTTTGGCAGGACACTTGATGGGCAAAGATGTTGAATAGATTCCCACATCAATGACCAATGTCTGCTTCCCCCATGGATCTCCTGATTGCCACCAGAATCTTGCCTCTTAATTCCTCACATAAAACTCATTGAGTACATTAAATGACTATTTGCAGTAAATGTTATTAAATATTTTGTTATAATTTTGCATTTTAAGTTACTTAGCTAGAAGAGATTAATAATAAAATATATATGGCTCAAAGTGCCTTGTATTAATCATGTTAAGCCATGGTTATTCACGAAATGAAAAATAATATAAAATTGCCTATATACCATAAATTGTATTAGGACATAAAATTGTGACTATTGATGAAGTTTACATAAGGTTATTCATCAGCAAATATTTAGTCAAAATTTAATTAAATATTTATTAATTTTCACTTTGCAGTTTTCTTTTTGTGTTTAAAGCTAACTCTTTCTTAGTTTTGACATTCTTCCTCAGGACCTGCTGATCTCTAGATCACATGCGGTATGTCTTTGTATGCTAATTGACAAAGAAGTATGACATTGGGAAAAAGTCCCCCTGATAATCCCATCATTCTAGTAGCAACCCTCGATTAGCAGAACATCCAGAGAGGCAACAAATCGCAAATGACAGTTTCTGTGTCTTTGAATCTCTCTCCCTACCCTCTCTGTATCCCATCTCCCTTTCTTTGTTTGCTATTATTCTCTAATGTGCCATAAAATATTATGAAAATATAAATCTGACATGCAGGACATTTACTAGCCATGTCCAGATCTCCAAAAATTCAGCTCCTGCAAAATTTCTCTCACCCAGCCACTGTTGGGAGAGAGCTCAGATACACCTTTAGGGCTGTCTTAAGGTAGAGCTTCTTCCCAGGCTATTGATTCCAGCCTGAGTAGTGTCCATGTCCTCTTCCTTCCTCACAGCCAGGTTACAAGTGTTCCTGTGTGTACTAAGATGTACAGGCTCAGTTTCTTGCCAGAAGCTCTAGGTTTCTTTGATTTATAACTTTCATGGGGTGCTTGTTTGTATCTATTTACCCTAAACCCTTGTCTTTGGCAGAAAACTGGAGAACGTATTAAGATGCTGTTCTCAAGGGCAATTCACTACCAGAGCCATGTCATAGTTTTAATCTTAAATATCTGCTGAAGGTTTGTGCTGCCAGATGACAAGTTTTTAAGAATTCTTTCTACAATAAGGGCTCTGACATCATCAGTGGATTAATCCACCAGTGGGACCTAATCTGATGGCATTATCGACTAGTAGTACAAACATAAGGTAGAGCCAAGTTGGAGGAGGTAGTCAGTAAAGGATGCTATGGATATTGTTATCCTCAGAACACAGACACATGTTCACATGCACACACACACATATATTTGCACGTGCACATGCATGCGTGAGCACACACATGCACACAGGCACTCAAGCATGCAGCTTCCTGGCTACTATGAGGTAATCATCTCTTTTCTGTCTTGCATTTTCACCATGATAGCCTGGCCGGAATTCCAGAAACAACACAGCCAAACTAGCAGGAACTGACCTGGAAAACTGTGAGCCAAAATTCTTCTTCTTTGACCTGGAAAACTGGGAGCCAGAATAAATGTTCCTGCTTAAATTATTTATATCAGGTGTTTCCTGCAGAGACAGAAAGCCAACACAGCAACTTTCTTTTATCTAGATGTGACCATGTGATTAGGTATTTGACTTTTGCAATCTTGCAACATTTTGGAAATTATTTATAGTTCTAGCTATATTATTTTTTTCTTAATATATAAGTTTCCAGAGAATAGAGAAGGCTGGTTGCAGTTATGTTTATAATGAAATTTACTATATGGAAAGCATATTTTATGGTATAACTGTAGTTTGTTAGAAGATGCTTGGCCAAACTTTAAGGTTTACTTGTTTATCTGGACCTTTTCCAGTGGGAAATGGAGCTTTACAGATTGGTGTCACTTCCTTTTTGCTCAGTCGAGTAGACAATACTACAACAAAACTTGTTCCCTGTATGAATCACATGTTGCCACCATTATCTCTCTCTCTTTTTTTGTCTCTCAGGGCAGGGACATCCATACCCAAGTATAAAAAGTCTCTCATTCTCAGGGGTCTGAGCCCCTTAAGTCGGGCTTCTGAGAGCTTTCCTAGAATAATATAGTAGTAATGTCTATAGTAAAATTCAAAACAAACCCAGCTAGACTTGTCTTTTCTTTCTTACTGATGTAATTTCTTTTGAATATTTTTTATTGATTTTTATTCAGCTCTACATTTTTCTCTGCTCCACTCCCTGCTTCTCCCCTCCCCTTCAACCCTCCCCCAAGGTACCCATGCTCCCAATTTTCTTGTCGTTTTCTACTTCCCATGTAGCTTAGATCTATGTAAGTCTCTCTTAGAGTCTTCATTGTTGTATAAGTTCTCTGTGATTGTGGTTTTAAACTGGTTTTCTTGCTTTATGTTTAAAAACCACCTATGAGTGAGTACATGTGATAA
>LOJH01058631.1:0-11381 GCA_001685095.1 Ellobius talpinus
CTATCTCTATCTCTATCTCTATCTCTATCTCTATCTCTATCTCTATCTCTATCAATATATATATAAGGATCCAATAAAGTCATATGATTTTGAGTATAGTTTTTGAAGAGAATTATTAAAATAAATATAATTTAAAAAGTAGTAGACAGATAATAAAGCAAGAGAGGGAGGAGAAGAATAGAAATACCATTCATGGATGATAACTGTCAGACAACAAGTAGCTGATAAACATATATACATAAAGAGACTCTGGAAATTCAAGTGATATATAAGGCAATAGGTCAACAACTAAAAGATCACGTGCTATCATTGATATCACTTAGAATTCAGAGCTGTGAGGCACCTTCTGCTGGTCAGAATGGCCTGAATGAAATGAATAGTATGAGTAAATTGTTTATATTGAGTTATGAAAATCTAAAACAGAAGTTTTTGACGGATGCACAACTTCATGGTATGAGAAATAGCAGCATCATACCCAATATGAGATGCTAACTTAATACCTTATAGGATCATCAAACAACCTTACTAAAGAATAGGTGACAGAGTTGAAGATCTAAACCATATAACTGTGTTATACACCAGATCTTAGATTTTGGGATGTATATCTGAGGTTGAAAGTAAAGTGTTGTGGTTAAAGTTGAAGGATAGTGTATAACAGATGCATGCCTATTTTCAAATCACTTGGGAGACAAGGGCATGAGGATCTCAATTCCAATGAAGAACTTGTCTATTCTGTAGAGCCTATAATATTGTAGACTACCTTGGCTACATAATTAAACCCAGTCTTTAAAATATGAAGTTTAAGTAAAATATAATAATGTTGATTGAATAAAAAAGAAGACAATTTGTGAAAATGTGTCAGTGAAATTGATGCTTTCAAAAGACTTAAAAGAAATTAAGACAGAATCCAGACCCTAGAGTTATCTCCCAATATTCAGACTCCCAATGAGATTTTTTCCCCACTTTTACTGGTATTATTCACTCCTCTTGCTGATGGCAATCGATTCTCAAAAACCATACTATTCCTCCTCCTCATCACTCTTCATGTTCCTCTTATTCCCTCCATCTTCCTTTTTCTCCCTTTGAGTTATTCACCTCCATCTTCTTTCTGCCTCTTATCAACTTTTTCTCTCCCTCCTTTTTCTCTCTATTCCCATTACCCTTCTTTTTCCTTCTCTCTTTTTTCTTTCTTTTATTCTTCTTTCATAATTATTTTGACTGTCTCTGTTATATAACCCAGGCTGGTAGGAATTTGAAAATCTTTTTCCTCAGTCTCTAAAATGCCAACCCTATAAATATGTGCTATCACGTGTCACTTAAAAATATCTCTTTGATCTGATAAGTGCCTCTAATTTAGGAGTTTGCTTCGCTGTTTCTGGTAGAAATATAAAAGGAAGGAAGAACTCTCAACTTTATGTGGCTAAGGTGTTTTATTGTTTTTCTGTTGTTTTCCCCCTTGCAGTCATTTTCCTTTCTTTTAGGTAGCAAACATATTGTTTAATGTATTGATCTCTAAAGAAGAATCTGAACCAGATAAACCTCACTTTATGATTCATGACATGAACTTGTGATACAGAACATGTATCTATAGTAAAGATACCCAACAATTAAGTCATCTTGTGAGTACCTATCCAAGTAGACCCACAAGATGTTGTTGGGTAATTCATTTTGGCTTCAACTACAACAGTGCTCCATGAAGGTGTTCTGCACTGAAGCAGTGCTGAGATCAGGAATTTGTGCAACACTGATCTCTTGTTACCCCTATGAAGAAGGAAATGCAGGAAATAGTAGAGTAGCAAGCAAAGATTGCGCTGTTACTGGAACACTTGAGGACTTAGGCTCCCAATATTTCTCTGCAATTGGTATAGAAGTAGCAATGGGTAACTAGGAAAATTCAGATTTTTCTTTTCATAGATACAGTGAAACATTGCTTTACCATGGAAGTCATTATGTTGCAACTGGTACTAACTTGTTTAGTATTATTTTAAGCCCTTTAGGGCCTTCAAGTTGGATGACAGAAGCCCTGGTATTTGAATGTGCACTGAAAACCAAAAGCTTTCCTTATTATACACCCTAAATACATATCTAAATACATCCTGTATTTAGATTTGACATGTCTGTGTGTCTGTTATAGCTGTTTGTCAGGCAAAGCAAAGTATGTGTTTGTTACTGAGTACTGTAAATGATATTGTCTGACAAGGAAATTTTGAAATTTTTCAAACTAAGTTGTTGAGTGTTATTTACTATAAGGTGGAAGTTTTGTAAACTAGACTCTATTATAAAGCATTTACTTAAATAATTTTAAAAATAGTCCTGGAAATACACCCCAAATCAGCAAAAAGAGACATAGAGACATGTGACAGAAACTGCTTGGTGATGTGATAGTAAATGGGCCCTTTTATAGTTATATGGGCTTACCTTGAATTAAATATCGCTAAAAGAACTTTCATTTTCTCTAACAGTTCTGTGAACATCCTACAAAATTATATAAGCAGGTAGTAATTGGATTAGACTATAATATTACATTATCAACATACAAAATGAAAATTTTGCCTTCCCAAACTTTTCAACAGATTGCCCCCACCCCTGCCAAGCATAGTTTGCAAGCAACAGCTCAACATGAATTTCTGATTCTGGCTACTTTATGCCACCTTGCATTAGCAGTAATGTTGGCCACATACCCCAGACACCATGCTAAGTTATTAGACAAATCATCTCATGTCCCTCAGTGCTCACATACTATGGTATTATATCATCATAATTTTGAGCAGACATAAGCAAAAATAAATTGAACCACACACACACACACACACACACACACACACATATATATATATATACATATAATAAATTTTACAATACTTTAAACCTACAGAAACTGGATTTGAACTCTAAATGGCAATGTTCTGATGCATTCTCATCCAATTTATTTTCATTATCTCTTAAATCTATGATCCCTTAAATCTAATTTTCAGAAAGGTGTTGGGTTTGTTTGTGTTGATTTAATCTTGGACTACTAAACATTGTTTCCAGATTTATATAGGACACAACCGTACTTTAGGTATGGGGGACAGAAAAGTCTATGTTGCCTTAGGAGTTCTGGGTAAAGAAGAAGCAGAGTAATGACATTTTTCCCCTGCACATTAGAAGGTGTAAAACAGGTCCTTCAATACAGAAATTACTATAAGGTCTGTATTTGTTAGTTTTCATGACATTGTGACCAATTCCCTGCCATAAAGAAACATAAGGTAGGAAGGTGACAATTTGCTGTGCAGTTCAAAGGAATTATGGGGAAGCATAGTAATAGTAACCTGAGGCTAGTTGTCTCTTTGTGCTCAGATGGGAAGTAGAGAGTATTGGATGTAAGTGCCAACTTGCCTTGCTTTTTACTTACTAATTTTTAATTAGTTTCAGGCCTCTGATCCACAGAATAGAAATATCCATATTTTCTGTGGATTGGTTCCCCCAAATTAACCAAGTCTAGAAACGCTCTCACAGACATATGCAGAGGTTTGTTTCCAGTGAGTTTTAGATTCTGATGCCTTGATAATTTACACAAGATGACTAATTTGCTATAGATAATTCTAAACTGAATATCTGTGTGTTTGGGTAAAGAGTATCACAGAAGCATTTCTTCCTTTCAATTCACATGTATAATGACAGTACCAGGATAAACTGGTGTCTGAGTTTGATCCTGATGTCTTGTGAATTATAGTGAGACTACAAGGTGTGACATTTCATAAATACAGTCTGCTCAGTCTGTGTAATGTTACTGAAATGCATATTTTCAGGGCTGACCATCTGGTAAAAAGAGACCATAAATTTGAAAAAGAGAAAGGAAGGGTATATGGGAAGGTTTGGTGAAGAAAAGGGAAAGGGAAAAACATGTAATTATAACAAATTAAGAGAAATAATTAATAAGAAAAGTTTGGCATTTCACTGACAGCTGTTACAGCCTCCAGGCACAACTCAGTTTTGGCAAAAAGATGGATGACAATGTTTATTAACTTGCAAAAAGAAAAGAAAGCTGGTAGAAGATGTTGAAAAGAAAATATGCAAATAGGAGCTTCATGACTGAATAACTACAAAGAACAATCATCCAAAGGAAAACTCTGGAGCCTTTCCAACTCCATTCCTTCCTGTTGCCATCAAGTGATGGAGATTTGTTGAACATGACACCTGGCTGCTCTGCAATTTAGATTTGAATGGAGAGACAAAAGAGAGAACTAATTGTTTTCCTTGCAGTTGAGTTTAATTTGGTGCATTTTTAATGAGACTCTGATGGTACAAGGAATCAGTGTCTGCATGGGCAGTACCTGACAGCAGGTTACTGTGTCAGGGAACGGGATTATTATGGAAACCACTAAGGCCACATTGACATCATTTCAACATTCACACAACACAGATAAAAATGGCAAATGCCAATCTCTGTGCCAAAAGTGACTATTCAGATCAAAGGCACTTAGCAAGATGCGATGCATATGAGCTCAGGACCCAGTAAAAGACAACTGGGATTCTAAAGTAGCAGAAATAAAATCTTCTTGAAGAGAGGTGTTGGATATTACTGAGGGTCTTTTATGTGGCTTGAGTACACAAAGCCACAGACTACAAGGTCTGTAATTTTTGCTCTCCCAGTTAACTCTCTTGCTTCATATCATTTTTAAATATGGAAATGATAGTTTGGTAATGCTGAGGCATTTTCCCAACTTACAAAGCTATCCAGCAAGATAACCATGCAGCAAAACTGATATAGTTCCAAGCTGAAGACAATGCTTCAACCTCAGCCATCACAGCTCCCTACCAAAATGTCTATGAATGTCATCCTTTCTGCCTTCTAGAGTAAACAGTTAGTGGTTGTTGAGGGAAGGATGTGATTTTCTTCAGTGTTGTTGGCTTTGGTAAGTTACCCATATTCCTCTAAATAGCTCCCAATCAACACTATGGCTAGAAATGCTAATTAATCTCAGTGCACCACACACAAATAGAAAGAATGTAAGAGCAAAACTTGTTCAGAAGATCTGTTCCTATCAGAGAGAGATAAGAAAAAAGAATGAGTAAATTTTTCTAAATAAATACATGAAAATTCAAAGTTTAAAAGTTAAAAACTATGTATATCCAATTCCAGAGAGAATTAATAGAAAATTTATATGCAAATTATTAATGTAGTTTATCTGTAGATATTGTTTGGGATATAATTAAACATATCTATTGCATTTTACTATAAATCAATTCACTGAGTACTTTGATAACAGCTTTTTATTTGAGGAATTCAGAGCCAGTAGCAGGAGAAATCTAAGTACACAAGACTAAGCCAGTTGTAGGAAGAACCACTCACAAAACCATGTAGATACATCTACGGAATACTCAGAAGACAACAACTGGTCTAACTTGTTTGTTCCTTCCATGTAAACCAGAATGTTTCTACCAGAAATCATTCTAAGTAATGTTGAGTATAAAAAATAGATTGGTTAATACAACTTCTCAAATGTTCCAAGTAGGTAGTGCAAAGATAGGAAATCAGGAAGCTACCAAAGCACTTTTTTTGAGTGTGCTTATTCAAATAAAAATAGATGTTTTATGTGTAATACCCATTGCAGTGGATTGATGTGAAGCCTCAGCATGTGGGAAGGTGGTAAGCTTTTAATGGTACAGCAGTCTTCACATCCTTTTCACTGGCCTGAGTGTTTTTCAACAAGTAGCAAGAATGCAGCCCAATTGATTTCTCTCTAAACAAAGCTGTTTTTTTTGGAAGAGAAATAAATCCTGCTGGCCTTTGCCACCATGCTGCAGAGATCACAGAAATTCTCTAACCTACTTCCCTGTCTTTGCCCTGACTAGCCTTTAAAGTTATCACTTTCTAAATGCTAAATAGTATGTTTTAGATCTTTATTGTTAAACAAAATAGATAAAATCATAATATATAAATGTTAATGAGTCATGACTAGGAAGCAGCATTGAATCCACTAGCAGGGACAAATATAGAATTTTCTCACCCCCTGGGAGGCTTGACTATTTCTAATTTCTAATTTTTCACTTTACCCAAAGGTAAGTACCACCAATACTCTTATGGTAATCCCTCCCTAAAGGTTTAAAAACACTTTGCCACTAGCTTTTTTTTGTATCATGGTTACATTTTAAAGTATGTATATTAATTACTGTTGAATTTACAATCACCCCCAACTTGGACCTGTTTTCCTTATAATGTATCCATTGAACAGTCCATGGATTTAATTATTTCTAACAATCTGGCTTTCATTGATTTCATGGTCATATGCAAATAAGTACCTGCTTTGGACCTGTAAATTGGCAGCAAGACTAGCCGAGAACCATAATTACCCTCTTATCCAGTCCCTAGAAAGAGGTTAGGAATTGCTGGGTAGTTTCACTGGGACAACTTGAATGTTAATGTGCTTTTTGTTTGAGATGTTCTTACATTTTGGAATTTAGTGCCTGAGTTCACACACACATTCACCTGACAAACACTGATATTCAGATTATTTCTAATTTAGATAGAATGATTCCTTAAAAGATATTCACTTCCATATACTGCTTCACTAACTAGTGGTACATTCCAAATAAGAAAGTAAGGATAAAGTCAGAATAAATATTTAATTTTTTTATCTATAAGTGCTGGATTTTGAGATGAATATTTAACTCCATCTTTCATCTTCTACATATGATCAATTTATTTTAGATTTCTCCTTTTGTTTTTGTTTGCTTTAAGTATCATCAGGAATTCATGGACTTAAACACATTTGATAGATTTCAGTTGACAATTATTGTGAAATTCAATTGTCTCAACTTTGACCAGTAAATTCTCTATCTGCAGGATTCCTCTCTTCTATGACATCACAATCAAGAGCCTTTTCAGATATTCTCAAATCTCTAAGTTTCATAGTTCATACAAGATTTTTTTCTGCTCCTCAACTCCTCCCCTTTCTTCTTGAACCTTCTCCCTGTTTTTCCCTCTTCTTATGCTTCTCCTCTCAATTGTCTTCTTCCCCCATTTCACCTGCTACTCCTCTTCCCTCATTTCTCTTCTTTCTCCTTTTGAAAATGGAGTTTCCAGACTAAAATCTGTGCATTGTCTATGTTCATTAGTATTGGTGTTGTGGAAAATGACTTTAACTATGTAAAGGTGTGTTGTTTGTCTATGCTGCATTTGTTTGTGGGTGTAAAGATGTGTTACCTTTGTTTGTGCTGCATTTGTTTAAAGATGTAAAGATGTGTTGCTTTGCCTGCCTAGGGCTCCTGATTGGTCTAGTAAAAAGATGAACAGCCAATAGCTAGGAAGTAGAGGGATAAGCAGGGCTGGTGGGCAGAGAGAATAAGTGGGAAAAGGAGTCTAGGCTTGAGAGAGAAGGAGAAAATGAGAGAAGGAAGGCAAAAGAGAGGGACAAGCTCAGGGCTCACCAGCCAGGCTGCTCTCAGACAGTGAGACATGGAGTAGGACATACAGAAGGAAAGAAAAGTTTAAAAAAAGCCCCAATATCGACCATAGATGAGAAGATCATTATTTATATCCATAAAAGGCAGTGGTGTTGTAGGAGGCCACTTGTTTGTTAATAGAGTATCTGAACAATTATTTTGGACGTTTGGGCAGCCGGGAAACAAACAAGTGACCTCTTCCTACATAGTAGGGCAAACATAAGATGATTATGAATATTCATAACTAATAATAAATCTATTTGTCATGATTTGGGAGTTGCTTGACAGTTCAAAGAAAAATTGCTACATTTGATTTTCCAGTGTGAAGCCCTGATTTCCACATAGGGCTTGGAGAAGCTGAAAACAACACCAGCAGCAGCAAACCAGATACAGCTCCTTTAACAGGTTGTGCTGTACAGTGGTACTTGACTAGCCAGCATGTTAGGTACAAAGAGAAAGCTAAGTAAAATTACCTGCCACAGTACAGGCATCAGTTTTCTAGAGCTGGGATGAATAAATGCAACTAGACACCCAGTTCAGTGTTTAATTGGTCTAATTCTTGGTTTTCAGGAACCTGAGAGGGACATAGCCAGATGCCAGTGTATAGCCACATGGTGAGTTTAAGGTTTGACTCATGCATCAGAGAATACTGCAAGTGCAGAGCTACAGGCACTTTTAAAGCAGGTCCAAAAAGGAAATACAAAACAAAATGAATTAAAAAACCTCTACACAGGTTATAGTGCATTAAAAAATTGTGCAAAGGCACTTAAAAAAGAAAAGAAAGTACAAATAAGCAGTCATAGGAAAAATAGTTTAAAAAATCTTTAAAGAGACAGTAAAGTAATATAAATGGGAAAAGTCACATAAAGATGCATAACACACAGGGAGTCTGGATCCTGTACAGTGTTGTATTGACTTTTAATTTTGTATATTGATGAGCATACAATAATTGCTAAGAGACATGGTATTGTAGAAAGAACTGCTAAATGAAAGAAACCTACATATTTTAGAAATTTCTTAACTCTAAATTAGAAGTCAGAAAATTTACTGGGTTGTTAAAGAGGTTATGCTTTTTATTCCAAAATGAACAAAAGGCTGTAGATTTCTTCAAGGTGATGAAGATCACGTTTGTTCAGGGGAGATCTCCTGAACTTCTTGGTTACAGACATAAAGAAATAAACCAAGAAAAATTATAAGTTCAGTCATGTATATACTTATCCTTTGAATGGGATTAGTTCTGAGACTGAAGAACAAATATTGCAAGTAATTTTCCAAGGACTGGAGCATTATCCCATTTTTCTCAGGGTTCCATGGGGATGCCTTTTCCATCAGACAGCAAGGAGCAGTTTAGAGAGCATAACACCCACTTTCCCAAGAGGTGCAGAGGGTGGTTTTTGGTCATTTGGTGGGGTATGGATGTTTGTCATCATTTAGAATGGATATAGGAATATAGAATAAAAGACAACTAATAACCCAAAATCTTTACATTTGCTATAGATTAGGTATATTGATACAAATTTAAAGTTGTTTTTCTTAGACTGTATGTATGTTTCTACTTTTGTTTTGGATATTGTACCTATGCAGATCAGTTTAAAATGCAATGTATAATTAAGAAATACAGGTCAGTAGTTATTCATAATAAACTTATATTCCTATTAGGTATGTTTTGAAGGTTAAACAGATATATAGAGATAGATGATCATTAAGCACATTAGAGACCAACAAAGCATGACATTTAAGATGTTTGATATCATAGGGCTTTTCGTGACAGTGAGACTGGTCTGCTCTTGACAGCACCAATCTATTTCATAAAAAAAAAAAACAATGAGCAGCTGGGTGGTAGTGGCACACGCCTTTAATCCCAGCAATTGTTAGGCAGATGAGGGTGGATTTAATGACCAGCCTGGTGTGTAGAGAAAGTTCCAGGAAAGGCTCCAGTGTTACACAGACAGATCCTGTTTCAAAAATAAAAGAAAAAAATAGTAGGATAATGGGCATAAAGTAACTTTCTTATAGAATTTACTGTACTTTCAATATGACCACAAAACTGCACTTGCCTTGACTGTCAATGGTGTGTATGCTCTGCAAACTAGAGAAGCAAAACAGAATGAAAAAACTCCCAAACTTTGCCAAGACAAGGTGGGATTATCCTTCAAATTTCCAAATTCATAGAAAAGTCTCCCAGATATTCTAGGCCTGTAGACCAAAGACTGATGCCCCAGTGTTGCAGAGGAACCTTGTTTGACTGTACAGGCAGCTAGATGTCTCTGTCATTTCTACAGTTTGGAAAGTGGCTTGCACTGCACTTCCTTTTTAATTACTTTTTAATTACTCAGGTAATATTATATTCTTCTGGGAATTTGATGGATTTGAAGACTAGATAATTATACTTATAATTTTCCTTAGTTATTATAGAAGGTGGAGCAATGTCCAGTCACCTCTTACCTAGAACTAGTACTTGTTTACTGTAGCTCCTGGCCAATTTAACTAGATGACAAGTCTTAGAATATTTTAAGTTTGCACTAACTTTATAGGATAAATAATAGAGTATTTTCTCTGAACATGCCAAATACAAAGGATACTTTTCTCTCCAGAGATACCTGCATGTACTATTTTATATGCTGTTACCTATATTTACATCTCTTAGTTCTTTCAAAAGATGGAACATAATGAACTAGTAGACTATTACACAGCAGTCTTTTTTTTGAGGGTGGCAAGAGGCTTAGCTCTGGAGAGGTTCCCAGGTGTCCATGGGGATGTCCCCATCTAGGACAATGGGTAGTGGAGGAGAGGGTGCCTGAACTGGCCTTGTCCCGTAGTCAGACTGATGACGATCTTGAATATCATCATAGAACCTTCGTCCGGCGACAGATGAAGATAGATGCAAAGACCCACATCAGAGCACTGGACTGAGCTTCCAAGGTTCAGTTGAAGAGCAGAAGGAAGGAAGATATGAACAAGGAAGTCAGGACCGTGACGGGTTGGTTCACCCACTCAGACGGTGTGCCTGATCTAATGGGAGCTCACCAAATCCAGCTGGACTGGGACTGAATGAGCATGGGATCAAACTGGTCCCTCTGATTGTGGCTGACAATTGGGGTAGACTGAGAAGCCAATGATAATTGCACTGGGATTTGTCTCTTCTGCATGTACTGGCTTTTGGGGATCCTACTCTATTTAGATGAATACCTTCCTAAGCCTGGATGGAGGGTGAGGGCCTTGGACTTCTCAGAGGGCAGGATACCCTGCCCTCTCTTAGGACTGGAGGGGGTCAGGGGAGAGTGAGTGAGAGAGCTGGAGGGAAGTGGGAGGAGGGAGGAAGTGGAAATTTTGAATGATATTATTTATAAAGTAATAAAAAATAGAAGAAAAAATAAATTAAATCATTGCCAGAGTCAAACCCAGCAGAAATGCTGTGTCAGCAATGAAAAAAAAATAAAAAGTTTCCACCCCCCAAAAAAAATTGCCATTGCTATTTTTACTATGTTAATTCTGCCTACCCAAGAGTATGGGAGGTCTTTGACTTTCTGGTGTCTTCATCAATCTCTTTCTTCAAAGATTAAAGTTCTTGTCATACAAGTCTTCCACGTGTTTGGTTAGAGTTACTCTGAGATATTTTCTGCTATTTGTGGCTATTGTGAAGGGTGTTGATTCTCCGATTTTTCCCCAGCCCTTTAATCATCTGTGTACAGGAGGGCTACAATTTTTTTGAGTTAATCTTATATCCTGTTATGTTACTGAAAATGTTTATGAGTTGTAGAAGATCCTTGGTAGAATTTTGGGTATCGCTTACATAAACTATCATATCATCAGAAAACAGTGAGACTTTGACTTCTTTCTTCCAATTTGTAACCCCTTGATCTCCTTTTTGTGTCTTATTGTTCTAGCTAGGACATCAAGAACTATATTGAATAGATATGGAGTGAGTGGACAACCTTGTCTTGTTCCTGATT